>BQNB010041231.1:0-46893 GCA_026074375.1 Tanacetum coccineum
GGATAATTTATCAAGAACACAAACACTTCTCCCTACACCTTATGGCTGCCGAATCTTTAAGACCCCAAAACAAACCCTTCTATTGATGAGAAACCCTAAAATCAAGATTTAGGAAAATCCTTGCATGATAAGTGTGTGATATCTATGTGTTTTAAAGAGAAGATGGAGTGTCTTATAAGCTAATAACATGCAAAAAAAATGAGGTTTGATTGGTGTAGTGAATTGGCCGAATAGAATGGGAGAAGAAACAATGATGATGTTTGGTTTGTAGAGAAAAAAAAAAGATATAGAGTTTGAGTGTGTGTGTGTATAAAAGTAGTGCATGGTTTTAGAGTAGGATCTTTTCCAATTTTTGAACTAGGGGAAATGACTAGATTTGCATGTATGGAAAAATGTGGAAATGATGATGATTTATAAAAAGTTGTGAAAGGTTTGTGTACTATATAAGGTATTTGCATGCAAAGGAGAACAAATAGGTATGGTTTGATTGGGCTTGGGTTTTTGGCCAAATAAGATGAGGAGGTGCATAATGATTGTGTTTGGTTTATTTAAAAGAAATAAGTAGGGAAGTTTTATTTGCCAAAAATATGTGGTTGTGTTTATAAATAAGTAATGTGTATAAAAAAAAATGAGTTACACATATCTATGAATATGGTGTTGTTGGGTTCGGCTGAAAAAGAAAAGGGAGAGGGAATTGGACCGATTTTTATTAACTTTGTATTTAATAGATTTTCGGGCCCAAAAACTAGCCCGGTTTGGTAATTTTTATAAAAACACGATTTTTAGTCTAATTTTCGGCAACCAATGGGAGAAGTTTAAAATTACAAAAATGAAAATAAAATATAAATTTTCCACGCTCTCGAAAATAAAAATTCACGGTTTCTCGTTTGTTAAAACGAATAATTATTCAATGTACGGTACGACGCTTAAATTTCGCGAAACAAATAATTTAAAACACGTCACATCCAAAATAGGTCGGTGATAATATATTCAACTGAAATGCCTCTAATAAGATTTACGGGGCTATTATTACCTGTCCATCAGCTTCTCGATCGATAACAGGTGACTTACGGTTCGAATCTCGCCAAAATCCATAAATTTCAATTTCAACCAAAATTTTGAAAATGTAAATTTATAAAATTAATATAGGAGTTAAAATAAATAGTGACCTTTTATACGGAATGTTACATCCTCCCCTCCTTAAGGGAGCGACGTCCCGGCGCTCGATTCCTCCGATTCGCCTTACGCTTGCTCAAGAAGAGTTACGGTATACTTCTTCATGAAAAAGTCTTCTCTTTCCCATGTAAATTATGGACCTCTCTGTGAGTTCCAACGAACCTTAACAATAGGAATCCTGCTCTGCTTCAACTGCTTTACTTCACGATCCATAATTTCCACGTGTTCTTCCATGAAGTGCAATTTATCGTCCAGTTGGATTTCTTTAAGTGGAATCACCAAGTTCTCGTCCGCAAGGCACTTCTTAAGATTAGAAACATGAAACGTATTATAAATGCCTCGCGGTTTTTCTGGCAACTCTAATCGATACGCCATAGGACCAATTCTTTTAATAATCTTGAACGGTCCCACATAACGTGGACTCAACTTTCCCCGTTTACCAAAACGAATTAGGCTCTTCCAAGGCGAAACCTTGAGCATCACCATGTCACCCACATCGAACTCCATTGGCTTTCGTCTCACATCAGCATAACTCTTTTATCGGCTTCTTGTGGTGAGCAAACGGTTCTTAATTTGAATGATCTTTTCCGTGGTCTAAAACCTCACGATTAACTCTGGGCCTATTGTATTTTGCTATCCCAACTTTCAACTCCAACAAATGGGCAATCTTTACACTTTCCTCCTTAACCCGTAAAGTTGCTTCAGATGTACCCAAGTCGCCTTGATGCTAGCATGGTAGCTGTTATTATAAGAGAACTCGACCAGAGGCAAGTGTCGATCCCAACTTCCACCGAAATCAATTACGCAGGCATACAACATATCTTCCAGAGTTTGGATTGTTCTCTCACTTTGACCATCCATTTTCGGGTGGTATGCCGTACTCATATTTAAGTTCGTCCCTAAAGTGTTTTGAAGGGACCTCCAAAACCCATATGCAAATAGGCTATCACGGTCCGAAATGATCGACAATGGTACCCCATGTCTACAGACAACTTCCTTCAGATACTGTCGGGTGAGTTTTTCCATACTATCAGTCTTCTTCATCGGCAAAAAGTGAGCTGATTTAGTCAACCGATCGACAATTACCCAAATAGAATCATAACCACTAGACGTTCTCGGAAGGCCCGTAACAAAATCCATAGTAATATGTTCCCACTTCCATTCAGGAATTTCGGGTTGTTGTAGGAGTCCTGACGGTCGTTGATGCTCGGCTTTGACTTTGGTGCACGTTAGGCATTTATTAACATATGTAGCCATGTTGGATTTCATATTCGGCCACCAATATAACTTCTTCAGGTCTTGATACATTTTGGTCTGTAACCCGATGATAGAAAATATTTTCAACATTGTGAGATTCGTGCATAATCAAGTCTCGTAGTCCGCCAAACAATGGCAACCACACACGATTTTTAAAATACCGAATTCCATCGGAGTGAATCTCGAAGATAGGCTTTAACATTTGACCTAGATTTTTCGCCATGACATTTTCCTGTTTCACAGCTTCCAATTGGGCCTTGAGTATTCTTTCGGACAAGTCAATGCATGAAGTCATCACCAAAGATCGAACCCTCAAAGGTTTATCTCAAACTTTTCTGCTGAGAGCATCGGCTACTACGTTGGCCTTGCCAGGATGGTAACGGATTTCACAATCATAATCACTTAATAGTTCGATCCATTACCGTTGCCTCATGTTAAGTTCCTTCTGATCCAAAATGTATTGTAGGCTCTTATGATCGGTGTACATAACACATTTTGTACCATAGAGGTAATGTGTCTAGAGTCTAAGGGCAAAAACCACAGCACCCAATTCAAGATCGTGAGTAGTGTAGTTTTCTTCATGAGTTTTCAATTGCCGGGAAGCATAGGCAATCACTGTTAGATATGAGAAAAAGACTCGGTCACCCCTTGTATTTTACTGTTTATTATAGCTCGTAGTTTAATAGTTAATAGTATGATTTTCGGTATTAGCCCGGTACAAAGTCCCGTATATTGTAAGTAACTATATATAGCCTCTTCAACTTGAAGAGGCAAGCTAGTCATTATCCTTTTACAAAGAAACCATTTTTTCTCTCTCTAGAATATCTCTCTTCTAGTGTTTCTCCTTCTCTCTCTCTAGAAACTAGCTCAACCACTCTGAATCATCACCCTTGTTATGAAATAAAACGACTCCCTACAATTGGTATCGAGAGCGTGTTGAATTCGTGGAATTGATGTCCTATGGTTGAATTAAGCTTAAATTCGGCTTATTTGTGTGACAAAAAAAAAACCATCAGCACGGCTGAATTTTGATTTTGGTGCTCATTGTTTGATTAATCTTGTTCTCTTACCTTGTCTACACATCAAAAGTTATAGTGTTACAAATTTTCTGTGGCTAATACAAGCCCCTATTCGAATATAACTTTTTAAAGCTTGTGTATCTTCGTGAGAGGCTGCTTCAATATAATCATCTATACACACTTAATATTGTATGTTGTAAACCTACTACGTGGCTGTGAAATCTAAGGCTTGATTTTGGTTAATTCAACTAGTGATCTTCGTGGAGGTTTGCTTTATTTTATTATTGTTCTTGCATCACGGCGAGTTGACAAGGTAGGACAAGATCCTGAAATTTAGGGAAAAATTCAAGGCGAGTTGCCAAAAGTCAAAGGCGAGTTGCATTAATATTAATAATTATATTCGCGCGGTTTGGTTAAATTTGGTGGCGCGTTGCATGTTCGCGGCGAGGACGGTTTACACAGGATAGTAGCGAGTTGCCACAAGGCGAGTTTGCTTAGATTATTGGCAGACGGAGTTGCTCACATGCGAGGTTCTAAAGCGCGGTTCGCTAAACGGCGGGTTTTTGCTAAACGGCGGTTTTTGCTAAACGGCGAGTTGCTAAACGGCGAAGTTGCTTATTTTTATTGATCCTAACGAGTTAAACAAAACTAAGGCAGCGAGTTTACTTCAAAACCACGGCGGTATTTTTTTTTTTTTTTGCCTAGTAAGATCTTGGACGGCGAGTTGGCCTTTTAGGCGGCGTTTGGCTTTCACGGCGGGTTTGAACATAACAATAGACGGCGGTTTGATAGAAACAAAATACGTAGACGGTTTGATTAAAAAAAAAAGTAATCCAGACGACACCCCCCTTTTTTAAGCGACACTTTTTGACAGGAAAAATAAGTATTTTTGTAATTCTTTTTTCTATATCCTTTTTAACTTATTTTTACTCCAAATCCAATTTATTGTAATAGGGTAAAAATTATTTCGGTCAAAACCTTTTTAGCGACAACTTTTTGGCGGAAAAATTAAGTAAAATATAATTTTTCATTTAGCCTTATTAGGCTATTTATACACCAAATTTAGATATTGGTATTAGGGTAAAATTTATTATGTTTCATAATCCAACTGGCGTCAAATTTCAAACAAATCCACAAACCAAATATCACACCTAATTTATTCATTTTAACGGTTTTTTCTATGTGATTTTGTAAAATCCCCGGTAAACTTCTTTATCGGTTTAAATTCCTTAGATCTAGGTAAAATCCCGTGAACGTTAATTTGCATACATAACCATACAACAAGACTCTATTAAGTCAGAAGAGATATTGGTATGCCGGTTCCGATACACGCCCGACCAATGCTAGACAGAACAACTTTGAATCTTGTCAACAACCATTCCCGTCTGTATGTCTGGGAAAAAAATAATGAAGAACATTATGAAATCGATTACTGAAGGTCCATTTCAATGGGTAAGTTCATACAAACTCCTCTGAAGATGCTGAAGAAACTGATGGAGCACCTCAAATAAGGTCCAGAACGTGCAAAGTCTTTAACACGCCCTTTTCTGCTGAAGAAAAGGAAAGTATAAATCTTGACATTCGAGCTACGAATAACTACTTCAAGTTATACCAAAAGACATCAACACACTCATCAACCATTTATACTGACGCCAAAGACATTTGGGGACAATGTGAAGATTATTCTGGAATGTTTTGAGTAACAAAGGATGACAGGGAATCACAATATACGATTGAATTTGAACGCTCCTTCTGTCAAATCCAAAGGAGAGACCATTCATGTTTTACAATTGTTAGTGTTTTCGAAGCTCATTAACTACATGAGAAACATCAAGAAGACCATGTCACAGAATCATCTTAACACAAGTTTTGTGAACAACTGTTACCCGATATGGAGTAGAATTCATTACTGAAGACCAAACTAAACAGAGGTTTGAAAAGAGTCAAACTTGAGTCAGATAGTATGGCCTACTTGAAGCAACAGAGGGTACAAGCAAATGAGACAAATATGAGGAAAGGTTCATTCAACCTATTGAATACCCCTGGACGTATGTCTAATGCATCAAATCAGAATATCCAACACAATCATCCGATCTCCATAATTCTCAAATCAAGCCAATGATTTGTGTTGGATACTTCTGATTTGATGCATTAGACACCAGTGCCAAGGGGTCATCAATAGTTTGAATGAAACTGTCCATCATCTTCTTTCTCATTTGCATGTAGCCTCAATGTTTGCTTCAGAGTAGGCATACAACGATCACAGTTAACTCTTTCAAACCCCTCTTTTAGTTTTGACTTCAGTAATGTGAATCTACTCCATTCGGGTAACATGTATGTATCACAAACATTAGAGTAAAGCTGCAATTCTGGACATGGGTCATCTTGAGTTTTCTCATGTCGTTAAATAGCTTTCTGAAACCTAACATATTAAACATGAATGGTCACTCCTTATGATATTGACAGAAGCGTTCAAATTCATCGTATAATTGTGATTCCCTGTCATCCTTTGTTAACTCAAAACCTTCCAGAATCATCTTCCCATGTCCCAAATGTTCTTTGGTGGCGTCAGTAAATGGTTGATGAGGTGTAGATGTCTTGTGGTATACCTTGAAGATAAGATATTCGAGCACGAATGTCAGCTTTTATACCTTTCCATTTCTTCAGCAGAAAGGTCTGTATAAAACTCTAGCACGTACTGGACCTAGTTGAAGTGCACCCTCATTTCTTCAAGATCTTACCAGCAGGAGTTTGTATGAACGATCCCATATGAAATAGGAAACCTCAGTAACGATTTCATAATGTTCCTCTCCATTATTTTTTCCCAACAATATCAGACGAATGCGTTTTGCCAAGATTCAAAGTCTGATCAGTCAAGCATTGGTGGGCGTTTATCGAACCGGCATACCAAATATCATCTGACATAATAGACTTCTTGATGTATTGGTTATGAATGCAATGAGACCGTTCACGGATTTTACAAGTACTAAGAATTAAACCCGATAAGAAGTTATACCGGATTTTACAAAATCAATATAAAAACCGTAAATGAATAATTGTTGTGATATTAGGTTTGTTGATTGTTTGAAATTTGACGCAGTTGGATTAAGAACAAAAATAAAATTTAAACCCTAGTTACCAAAATCTAAATTTGGTGTAAAAATACGCTTAAAAAGGCAAAGAAAAAATTATATTTAACTTCATTTTTCCCGCCAAAAAGTGTCGCTAAAAATGTTTTTAGACCGAAAATACTTTTTACCCTATTACATAAAATTTTGAATATGTATGTAAAAATAAGTTAAAAAGGCTATAGAAAAAAGATTACAAAATACTTAATTTTTCCGTCAAAAAGTGTCGCTAAAAGGGGTGTCGTCTGGATACTTTTTTTTTTAAATCAAACCGCTGCGTATATGTTTCTATCAAACCGCCGTCTATCTGTTTTGTTCAACCCGCCGTGAAAGCAAACCGCCGCCTAACAGGCCAACTCGCCGCCAAGATCTTACTAGGCAAACCGCCGTGGTTTTGAAGTAACTCGCTGCCTAGTTTTGTTAACTCGCTGGATCAATAAAATAAGCAACTCGCCGTTTAGCAACTCGCCGTTTAGCAAACCGCCGTTTAGCAAACCGCCGTTTAGCAAACCGCCGTTTAGCAACTCGCCGTGAGCAACTCGCTGCCAATAAACTAAGCAACTCGCCGTGAGCAACTCGCTACAAACCTGAGTAAACCGCCGCGAACAAGCAACCGCCACCAATTTAACCAAAACCGACGCGAATTATATATTATAAAAATTAAGCAACTCGCCTTTTGACATTTGGCAACGCCTTTGACTTTTTCCTAAATTTCCGGATCTTGTCCCTACCTTGTCAACTCGCCGTGAAGAACAATAATAAAATAAGCAAACCTCCACGAAGAACACTTGTACGAATTAACCAAAATCAAGCCATATGATCTTTCCAGCCACGAAAGTAGGTTACAACATACAATATTAAGTGTGTATATGATGATTATATGAAGCAGCCCTCCACGAAGAACACTAAGCTTTAAAAGCTTATAATTCGAACTAGGGGCTTGTATTAGCCACGAAATTTGTAACACTCTAACCTTTTGATGTGTAGAACAAGTAGAGAACAAGATTAACAAACAATGAGCCCAAAATCAAAAATCAGCCGTGGGCTTTTTTTTTTCTTCACAAATAAGCACGAATTTAAGCTTAATCAACCATAGGAATCAATCACGAATTCATACCCTCTCGGGGGTAGAAACCCAATTGTAGGATCGTTTATTTCATAACACGGGTGATGATTCGAGTGGTTGAGCTAGTTTCTAGAGAGAGAAACACTAGAGAGAATATTCTAGAGAGAGAAAATGTGTTTCTTTGTAAAAGGAATAATGACTAGCTTGCCTCTTCCAAAGTTGGAAGAGGCTATATATAGTACTTACAATATACCGGGTATTAGTACCCGGCTTAATACCGAAAATCATACTATTTAACTATTAAACTACAGCTATAATAAACAGTAATATACAAGGGGTGACCCAGTCTATTTCCCATATCTAACATGATTGCCTATGCTTCCCGGCATTGAAAACCCCATGAAAAAACTACACTACTCACGATCTTGAATTTGGTGCTGTGGTTTTGCCCTTAACTCTAGGACCATTACCTCCTATGTACAAAATGTGTTATGTGCTACACCGATCATAAAGCCCTACAATACATTTGGATCAGAAGGAACTTATAACATGAGGCAACGGTAATGATCGAACTATTAAGTGAATATGATTGTGAAATCGATACATCCTGGCAATGGCCAACGTAGTAGCCGATGCACCAGCAAAAAGTTTGAGATAACCTTTTGAGGGTTCGATGTGCTTTGGTGAATGACTCATCATTGACTTGTCCGAAAGAATACTCAAGGCCCAATTGGAAGCTGTGAAACAAGAAAATGTCATGGCGAAAAATCTAGGTCGAATGTTAAAGCCTATCTTCGAGATTCACTCCGATGGAATTCGGTATTTTTACAAAATCGTGAGTGGTTTTCCATTTGGTGGCGGAACTCCGAGCACTTGATTATGCACGAATCCTTTCTCACAAGTTGAAATATTCGAGATCCTTCCGGGTTCCGACAAAATGTATCAAGACCTGAAGAAGTTATATTGGTGGCCGAATATGAATCCAACATGGCTACATATGTTAATAAATGCCTAATGTGCACCAAAGTTCAAAAGCCCGAGCATCAACGACCGTCAGGACTCCTACAGCAACCCAAAATTCCTGAATGGAAGTGGGAACATATTACTATGGATTTTGTTACGGGCCTTCCGAGAACGTCTAGTGGTTATGATTCTATTTGGTAATTACGATCGGATTGACTAAATCAGCTCAACTTTTTGCCGATGAAGAAGAATGATAGTATGGAAAAACTCCCGACAGTATCCTAAGGAAGGTGTCTGTAGACTGTTGGGTACCATTGTCGATCATTTCGACCGTGATAGCCTATTAGCATATGGGTTTTGGAGGTCCCTTCAAAACCCTTAGGGACGAACATAAATAGTGGATTGACGGCAATACCACCCGAAAATTGATGGTCAAAGTGAGAGAACAATCCAAACTCTGGAAGATAAGTTTATGCCGCTATTTGGAAATCGGTGAAGTTGGATCGACACTTCCTCTGGTCGAGTTCTTCTCTTATAATAACAGCTACCATGCTAGCATCAAGGCGGTACCATCTGAAGCACTTTACGGGAGAAAGTGTAGATTGCCCATTTGTTGGAGTGAAGTTGGGGATAGCCAACTAACTAGGCCCGAGTTAATCCGTGAGACCACGGAAAAATATGATTCAAATAAGAACCGTTTGCACACCACAAGAAGCCGATAAAAGATTATTCTGAAGTGAGACGAAAGCCAATGGAGTTTCGACGTGGGTGACATGGTGATCTCAAGGTTTCGCCTTGGAAGAGCCAAATTCTTTTGGTAAACGGGGAAATTGAGTCCACGTTATGTGGGAACCGTTCAAGATTAATAAAAAAGAATTTGGTCCTATGGCGTATCGATTATAGTTGCCAGAAAACCCGCGAGGCATTATAATACGTTTCATGTTTTAATCTTAAGAATGCCTTGCGGACCGAGAACTTGGTTATTCCACTTAATAAAAAATCCTACTGGACGATAAATTTGCACTTCAATGGAAGAACACGTGGAGAATTAGGATACGTGAAGTAAAGCAGTATGAAGCAAGCAGGATCCTATTGTTAAGGTTCGTTGAACTCGCAAGAGATGTCCAAAATTTTACATGGAGAAAGAGAGGGGGTGAGGCGGAGACTTTTTCATGAAGAAGTAACCGCATCAATTTCTGAGCACGAAGCGAAGGCGTGGTCGATTAAATCCGAGCGTCCGGGACGTCGCTCCCGTAAGGAGGGGAGAATGTAAACTCCCGATATAAAAGGTGTCACTACTTATTTTATAACTCCTATATTAATTATAAAAATTTTACATATTCAAGAATTGGGTTAAAATTGAAAATTTTGGACTCTGGCGAGTTTCGGACCGTAAGTCACCTGTTATCGATCGAGAAGCTAATGAACGCGAAATTATAGCCCTGTAAATTTCATTAGAGATATTTTAGTTGGATATATTATCACCGACCTATTCTGGATGTGACGTGTTTTAAATTTTGCGTTTTTGCGAAAATTAAAAGTCGTACTGCTTTGGATGGATATCCGTTTTAATGAACGAGAAACCGTAAATTTATATTTTAATCTCGAGAGCTTGATAAATTTTTTATATTATTATTGTTTTATAAACTCTCCCTTGTTGCCGAAAACGAGACTAAAAATCGTGTTTTTATAAAAATTACCAAACCGGGCTAGCCTATTGGGCCCAAAATCTACAAAATATCAAGTTAATAAAATTTTATGGTAAATAAAAACACTCATATTTAATTTTTTTATAAAAACCAAACATAATCATTGTTCTCCTTCAATATTATTAGGCCAAAAACCCAAGCCCAATCAAACCAACTCTATCCCTATTTATACCTATACAAACACACCGATTTCTTTTATACACACACACTCAATATCTGTTTCTCTCCCTCTCCTTTTTCTCTGTTCGATACAAACACCATCAACACTCCACCACCATTTTCTACTCCAATCAAATCCACTTCCATCTACATAAAACCTATAATCCTACATCAAATAAACAATAATCCATCTTTATATAACCACCATGCATGTGATCTAAGAAGATATAAAAAGTTGAAGATCTTGATTTGTGAAGTTTTTAAAAAGATTTGTTGGTGATAAAGGTTTTAGAGTTTATTGGTAAAGGTTATTGCAAGATTTGAAGAGTAAAAATCGATTTTGGGTTGTGTTTGTTGGGTCTTGAATTCGGCAGCCCTAGAGTCCAAGGAGAAGAGATTTTCTTAATCTTGATCATCTATTTCAAAACATTGTGAGCTTCTTATTCTCTATTTTAATTATGACCTAATTTTTGGTTTTGCATGTTCCATGAATTTCACTATTTATAAACAAGCATGTATGATCAATTAAATAATTATGTTTTGATATATAAAAGTCATGTTATTGTATATGGGATATGTTAAAATGATGAATAGTGGCATTGTATGATAATGATTGGTGAGTTGGATGAACTTTGGATAGGTTTACTAATGATTTATTGGGACAGTTTTGAGGCAGTAGCTAAAACGTATGATAACTCTAAAAATTTAGCTTGGGGTCTATGATTAAATTGCATAGGTAGATAGATATAAGTCCTCAGCCTATGGATAGTTTGCTCGTAACCAATTATTCCGGATGAGTGAGATATGGCCAAAATACGAAACTAGGTCAAATCTGAACCTTCAATTAGGATACGTGTTTTTCTACAGATTATTGAACTAAAGGTTGGGTTTTTAAAACATGGACTTATACTAGACATCATAGGGAAGCTCCATCACTTGGCCTCACATTGATTTCTATTATAGATTTTATTTTATGGTCGTTTTCGTAAAAGTGTATATTTTGGCTAACATTCTGTTTTGGTAGCCTGTCATTAAAATAGCAATTCCCATTGATTGGTAAAGTTTTAGATTGATTGGGTTAATGTTCTGGAAACTAGACTCAAATAGATTTCCATGGGTGAAAACCTCATATTCATAGCCCTTACGGATTAATAGTTATGCACTCATAAAAACAGGTCAAAACAGAAACTGGACTTTTACGTCTTTTCTAAAAACATACAAAGTACACAATTTTGATAATGAGACCAAAATTAATATATGAGACTTAGTGTATGCTTAATTACTTAAAAGCGTTCAGGATATATATTCATAAATTGAATAAAAACCACTTTAGTTAAGTCATTGTGCAACGCCACGCATATATCTAAGAAACATATCCCATACTTGCTAAATTTTCTTAGGTATTGTTTTTACTTATATATCTTACTAAGTTGAGTCACTCTTATAGGTTGTTGGTGCTTTTTGGTGACCTCTCTTGATCTATATACTCAGCTTCTCGATCCTCATCGCTTACTTGACTTACGGTGAGTTCATAGCCTCGCTTTTCAAATATTTTCCTTAAACCCTGCGAGGGAGATGCATGCTAGTTTTTATAAAACGAACACAAGTAGGTTTTTCTCCTATGCTTGGACCGTATGTGAATATATGTTGTAGCTTGAAGAACTTCGTCATAAGACCCCCATCGTGATCTGACAACGTACCTATGATGGGTAGCCCTCATACAATTAATAGCGCAGGGTCTTGACAACCCGGTTTCGCCTTTTTGGGAAGTTTGAATCCAAAAAAGTAAAGCGACTCCCAATGTACGGACATATTGTATGGAAGATTAGAGTAGTAATCAGACGAAAAACCTAGCCTGGGGGCATTCTTGTATTATTATTATATGTATAAGGAATTAATCAACGGATCGGTGTCGTGGCACGACTCAATGCCAACTGTTGGTTATTAGCATTCGTCTGATCAAAAAGTCTATATGATCTTATGAATATTATAAGCTTGTTTTCAATCCTTTTTCCAACTGTAATTACTTAAAAAACCGATGATTTCTAGTAACACCATCCAAATTGGGTCGCAGCGTGAAAAAGGGTCCGGGGCGTGTACTTCAAGATCAATAGCGACAAGATATATAAGAACGACACAAAAAGTCCGATTAAAAAAAATGATACATTGTGATTTAATTGAAAGATTTAGATACAAAAGCATATAGCTTTACTTGTTCATTGCCGAATATTACAAAAGTTGACAATACGTTCCCCAAAATATGATGCACCTAAATCTTTAAGCGTGCAATCCAAAATGTAACCCAATGCATCCCTGGCATCCCATGCCTATTGATCTCCTGAAAAACATTTGCTTTCAAAACAATCAACATATTGTAGGTGAAATTCATAGGTTTGATAAATCAAAATGAGTAGGACCGTGCAAGACTTTATAAGTGATAATGCAACACATGCAGATCCACAAAACTAGATACATTTACACTAAGCTCCATGACACTGAAGCTCTGTCAGTCTTGTTCGCAAAATATTGCATACTCAGCCCGTAATGATGATTTTAACCCGAAAACATCCCCCAAATTCGACGTGTTAGAACAAGTTCGTTCTCGGTGAATGCAAGTCACCCGACGGGGAGGTCCGTTTCCCCGGAATGATCAATAAAAAACATTCGCGCTCACATAGTGTAAATCCCAACTACATCTATGCAATTGACGGTTCTGATAGTTGTCTTAAGTTGGGTTATCCGCTACTGTAGGGCAAACATGATAATCAATCCTTGCGTCCAATTTTGTTAAAACAAAGAATGTTTTTTTTCCACCAACCATAGTTATTATAAATCATTGAAATCGAAAAAAAGTGGGGCAAAGAACTCATCTTGAGTTCTGATAATCCAAAATCGCAGATAGAATGGGGGGGTCACGCAAAAGATCGAATGCAATAAATTATCATAGTCGTATAATGTCACCATTACTTGAATATAATCTTATAGTTGTAACCATCTACTATCGTTCGGCTATCATAATTAAAAGAGGTCCATGACATGACGTTTCTAGGATTTAAGGACACAATTTAAATCGTAAATCCAGACAACTCGTCGAAACGCCATCCGAAAGGCCACATTAATGAAACTCCCTAGAATATAGTGACTTTTGATAACCACATAATATCTATAAGCTCAATCACCAACCTAATGGTTTTGGTAAAACTGTGGTTTATTAATTAAATACGTTTATAATTACCGATTTAGTAAAACTAGCATAAATTTTTGCGTTTTAAAGCCTGATTATTGACGTTTCTTAATGTCCCTCTTTTCGTAATAGTACGATTATCATAAATTGACATTTTCAATATTTTGACCTCTGGTGAACAGAACTTTTACTGTTCATCATCAGACGAGTACTTTTATAAAAATTTCTATTTGTCGCCGTAAAACCCGTAAATGTCGTATTTTATTCGTTATAGCTCCGTTTTTAACGATTCTTTCGAGGACGTTCTCGTATTTGAAAGTTCTATACTTTTAGGAGGTTTACAAAAATATAACTTTCTGTCATGAATAGTAACTTTTATAAAAATAGTTTTATAAAAGTATTAATTGCCGTAATCTTGCGAAATTCATAACTCGTTCGTTATTAATTGAAAAATTACGATTCTTATCATTTTGGAATCCTAAAAATGTGTATTATTTATTAAAAATATTAACCCTTGCTGTTTATAATTTTTATAAAAATGTTTTTATGATTCTTTTATTTAACGTATAACTATGTTTTTTAACTGTAACTTTTTCGTTATTAAACTGTTTTATAACAAGTTTCTTACTTTTTCGGAATCGTCGTGAAATGTATTTATCTTAAATAAAGTATAAAATAAATATATTTTAATGGCACTTTGGGACAGAATGTTTAACTAACATTCATAGGTTCATTTTTGACCTTGTTTTTATGTTTTACCACTTTATACTTTTTACATAATAACCATAAGTGTTCATATTTTCTTATCATGATATAACCTTATTTTAATGATCTTATAACCTTAATATAAGTCCATAATTAACCTTAACTTGTCTTAAGTAATTGTCTTTTACCTTTAAACATATTAATAAACTATAAAAATCCCTAAAAAAAAAAAAAAAAAAAAAAAAAAAAAAAAAAAAAAAATTAATCCCATAATCATGATTACCACCAAAAACACACATGATACATAATCTTATATCATCAAATTTAACATTGAGAATCATAACTTCACACAACCATACAAAAAGAACCACCAACTCACATTCAAGTTATAAAATCTCATTTTCCTGAAAAAATCCCTAAATGGTGAATAAACTAAATAGAAATAACATATGCTTAAAAAAATGAAGATTATAAGAACATAAAGAGTTCAATTACACCTACTGCGGATGATGATGATGATAAGCAGGTTACTAAACCCAATAGTTTAGCGCCACAAAACCAAAGTTTGCACAAAAATAACCCTTAGATTTACTTAACAAAACCCTAACTTCCTTTTTTCTTTAAGTAATACTTGGAAAAGCCTTCGCCAATTCTTGGGAAACACATATAAAAAACCTTAGAATAGTGATGTATAGGAGTGTAATGAGGTTAGTATAAAAATTGATATGGTTTGTGTGGGTGGATGACGTAATTGCCGAAGCAATATTAGAGATGTGGCGAGAAAGAGATGTGAAAAAATACTAAGTTGATTTTTAACTTCTATAATACTTAGCTAGTTACTTATCAAGTAATATAAGTAAATAGTGTAGTCTCCAAGAACATGTTAAAGGTCATAGTAAATGGAGTCTTAGTCCTTAGGGTAAGGTCATGGGCGTATGGTCCCTATATACAAAGTAAGTCAAGGTATGGTGTTGAGTTAAAGAAGAATGGGGTACATTAAAGAAGCATGGTGTAGTTTTGACCACATGGAAGAGCATCCTAGTAATTATTTTGTACCAATGACCAAAAATTCTGCATAGATAGGAGAATATAAGAAATATAAGAGTAAACTTTAATGTATTGGTATAAAAGATGGGATATTTGTTTAGAAGCGAGTAGGAACGTATTTGATGGATCCTGGAGTGTGCCTAAAACCAATTTAACGCGAAAACGCGTAATAACCCTTTACCCCGTATCCGATAAAAATAAAATGAACAAAGTTAAAAATTAATCCACAAAAATAATTAAATAACCCCTTGCTGATGTAAACAAATAAATTGTTTTGATGCCCGTATAACCATTGAACGCTAATTTTTGACCGTACGCGATTAAAACCCTATCGCTTATGATTTAAAGCAAATGCGTACAAAACAAAAGATACATGTGAATTTATTGAGTCCATCAATGACATGTGTAAAACACAGGGTGTTTAAAATTCAAATGCAACCTCGTGATGACTATTAGCATGTTTCAATCCAAGGGAATTGAAGTCCTGAGACATAGAGGCAATAAAGAGGAGGATTCGCGCTCAACCTTTATTTGAATTAAATTTAAAAATCCATCCTTTAAATTAAAAAAAAAATTGTTTTGTTATTAACTAACCAACTGTAATGATAAAAGGAGTAACTAACTCATAGGACTCCGCATTAGAACTCAGAAAGAAATAAAGTAAGTGGTTGTAGTTTTAAAAAAACTTTCTCTTTGAGTCGTTCTTTTAATTTTCAAGCGACTATTGTACTTTTATTTAACACCCAAATTGTTGGTTCCACTTCGTGTAAATTTGGGGGTGTTAAAGTGGCAAACCAGTTTTAAAAAGCTTATTATAAGCTTATTGGTGTTTTATTTTTGTAGCTTATTTGTTGGTTTAAAAGCTTATTGGTTAGCTTATTATACCATGGCCTATCTCGTGCTTTTTTGGGCTACTCGTGCTTACGTTTCATATTTTGGCACAGTTTAAGATCTACATATTTTAGCTTATTTGTAACAATTTTTCTAGCTTATTTGTTTACGTTACATGTTTCTAGCTTAACAAGTGCTTAAAATCTACTTATTTACAAGCTTATTTTTCTGGGCTTATTCAAGTTTCTGGTTAGCTTATTCTTATTGCTCTTGTGGTTCATACGGAATAAACAAGAAAGGAGACACATCTCCTAATATTGTGGATCTGTGTTTTGTGGTTTTTGCAAAAAGACAAGAAGTATGGTTTTTTGGTTACTATAATGTGCGCATAATTACCATAACTAACTGTCAGGGAAGTATACCGTTAAAACTCGACAGTCGAAGTATGCATCTTAGCTTAGGCGAATTATACGTCTAAGGTTAGGTGAAGTATACGTTTGTGAAACAGGCAAAGTATACGTGTCAAGTTAGGTGAAGTATACGTTTGGAGTTGGGCGAAGTATACGTTTCATTTGGGCGAAGTATATGTTTCTAGTCAGGCGAATTATACACTAAGGCTTAGGCGTAGCATACATTTTTCGAATGGCGAATTATATGTGGTTGTTTAGGCGAAGTATACTTGTTTCTAACACGTTTCAACGTGTTTCAGATTTTTTGGTTTCGAGCTTCGGTTATTCTCGGGTCTTCTAATGACTATCATTACGATCGTGGTTCTTAAACGATCATCGTAGTGTATTTACTTTTGGTCGACGATAACCGTACGACTCCGCGAGAAGCAAAAAACCATTCGTTACCATTTTGTGAAATTTTAAACGAAGAAGATGCATGAAATGGAGGAACACGTTTATTTTTATCAATATAATTTGAAATTTATAAATTCAGCCCCTCAACTTCTAAACAGTTTTCATTTTTAACCTTTAGGTTTTAAATAGTTTACTATTAACCCTTTTCTTTGAAGCAAGATTAATTAGAACCTTTTACTTTCAAACTTTTCCACTTTTAAACTTTTAATTTTTGTTATTTTTTTTAGTTTTCAAATTTTTTACTTTTAGCCCTTTCGTTGTAAGAAATTTCACCGTTAGTCCTTTTAGCTTATCAATCGTTAACAAAAGTTCAAGTTCTTCAACAACAACAACTATTTCACTCACAACAAATGACAACAATTAATCATTCATTCACGGTTTCTTCTTGATTTAGTAAAATCCTAAAAAAGTTGCTTCTTTTCTCGGTTTAAATCATAGATTTGTAAAATCCCGTGAACGTTAATTGAATTCAATCCACAACAACAATCACTTTACCTACTTAAGATTCGATATCCATTCACAACATTAAAATGTCAAATACCAATAACACCATGCCAACTTAAACATCAAGTGTTCTTCACAATGACACAGTTTCTTCGTGTTCAACTTCTAAAGTTCAAGAGAAGACACAACTATGTCAAGTAAGAAGATGCATAGAACCAGTCTAAGAGAAATTCAAGTGCACAATCAAGTTTCTCTTAGAAACTTTACAAGATTTTGGCACCATGCCAATCTTCAAGAGAACATTCTCTTAAGACTTGGAATTACTAAAACAACATCTTACCAAAGAAATAATTTCTCAAACTGATTGCAAGACTATTTTGACAAAACTCAGAACAATGTTTGTAAATGCTTTTAATTCAGAATTCAAAGAGCGTATTCAGAAATATTCAAGATTTGATGATCAATCCTTCAAAGATTCAATGATCCGTCACATGGATTTCATTAAGAAATACATGCTTGAGACAATTCTTCATCAACAAGAGATTCAACAATTGTTGAATGAAAAGAAGTTGCAAACACAAGAAGTTCAGTCAAATACAGTTCAAGCATTGAAAGTTGATTCAATAGTCATGGAAAACACTTGCTCTGGGAAAGAAAACAGTAATTCAGAGACTACATCCAACAAATCAGTAAAAGAAAGCAGCTTGGATTATGCAACAAAAGATGTACATGCAATCAAATACAAGATTTCAAAAGCAAAAGAAAGATGCATGGCATATTTTCGTTCTCTTCATTCACACCTTCAGGTTCTTTCTAAAGAAGACTTAAAAGGCACTCGTATCGAACATGGATTCAAACGGGCATTCATGTCACTCTTTGGTCAAGATGATAATACTTTCACAAGTATAATGTTCCTCAATGTCGATCAACTACAAAAGCAACTTGACAAAGACGATTTTTAAGAAGATGGATCTATGGCAGCGTTTTGGGTGATTAACAGACAGTTTCAGAAGTTCATCGATTCACAGTTTTCCTTGGATTATGACAGTCAAATGACAGACAAGTACTTTATTGAATACATTAGAATCGAGGCTAATTACTTTAAGAATACACTACTCCAACACATGGGTAATGTTAAGAAGTCTATTGCTGAAAGAACATGTCATCAAATACAATACGATAAAAGGGTGAATAAAAGACAGATGCAGACACAAAAGAGTAAGATTGATACGGGTAAAGCAGTAGATGCTGATTTGGTTGTCACAGAAAGCAGTAGAACAGAATCAGAAATGCAAGATGATAGCATCATGTCAGGGAATGATACATATGCTGATGATGTAGATATCAGACCCATATTTGACAGAGAGCCAATGGTTGAGGTACAATTAACTACTGAATGTAATATCTTTGAAATAGGACAACAACATACTGAGCAACCTGAAAATCCAGTAATGTACGGTAGGGGTAGACCAGTATCCTGAACAATGTTACGTTGAAAGTCCTATGCTTGATTCATCACCTGATAACCAGGCAACTGAATACTCAAAACAATATCTCGAGTCTGAAAATATTTTACTCAAAAAGCCGTTGCCCAATTTCATTTTTTTAAGAATGGAAGCACATTGTATTGCACCTGAACTTAAATATCAAAATCAAGCTCTAAAATCAGGACAACATGGTCAAATTTTGAATGAAACAAGTAATAAAGCCAATATTAAAAAGGAAATTGATGTACTTGAAACAATGAACATCGAATAGACATATGTGCTGGCTAAATTTACGTAAGGAAAAATGAGACATTGAAAAAAGCAATACAAGATTTTTATGCATCAATAAAAAAAAACGAGATCTAAGACTATAGAACAGACCAACTACGTATTGCTTGAATAATAAAAGCTGATAAAAAGGCTAAGATTTTAGGACAAGGATTATTGCAAATGCTGCTTTAAAAAAAAACTTAAGGAAGATAAAAGGAAATCGTGGAAGATACTAATATGCTAAACATCAGATCCATGGGCAACCGGTTTTACAATCACTAAGAAATCAATCAGTTATTAGACAACCAAATGCGTTTAAATCTGAAAGGCCTCAAACTTCAAAACCACGGTTTGCCTCCCAAGTTGATGTGAATAACAATTTGTCAAGACTAGTAACTCAACACTATTTGCCTAAGAGAAGAGAATCCGCTTTTGCAAAACCTGATCATATGATTGCATCTAGCGAATCTAGGAAATATTTAGTTCTAAGAACATGCCAAGATTAGTTTCTAAATGACATTGTTCAAATCACTATCTAGATGAAAATAGGAAAAAGAACACATAGAAAGAGATAACACTGCTGATGGTAGAAAACCAAAACCTAGGAGCACTAATCACTCAACTAGGAGTTTGCCTGTATCTAAGAGTAGTTGGATAACGATAAAGGTTGTGCCCATAGCACATCACTATAAGAATTCCAATTCTTTCTTAGATTCCAAATAATTTGTTTTTTATACATGTCATAAGTGTGTCTTTACTGCAAATCATGATGCATGTATAACAAAATTCCTAAAAGAAGTGAATTTTCGTGCTAAGATTCAATCTAACAAGACTAGAAACAGTAACAAACCTATAGAACAAAAAACTCATACTTAGAAACCTGTAAGGCAGATCTTCACAGAACATAAATTTTCTTCATTTAAACCCCAAAATCATGCAAATATCTCCATTTATCATGCTTAATCGTTTATTTTTGTTATTTTAGCATTTGGAAGGCATTTGGAGAAAAAACACGTGACTTGGACTCAATTTGAGAAGAAACAGGACAAGATTGCAACTTTACATGAAGATGATCATGAGATGGCATACAGTACGTGGAGACGACGTCGCAATCCCTTGTGACGACGTCAAAGTGTTCAAGAGACAACGTTGTCACACCCCCAAATCGGGTCTCGTCAAAATAGGTATCCGAGGGAGTGAAGGTCATACATATCTCAAACGCAAGGCAAAGGAAACGACCACTAATGAACATTTTAAAAATGATAACTCATTGTATTGACAAAATAAATTAAGTCTTTACAGTAGACCAAAACAAATTTGAAATGTAGCGGAAGCATAAACATGTTTTTGAAAGACAACGAGTAAGTATGATAAATAAGTCTTGAAAAAATGAAGTCATATAGCAAGTAGACTCCATATAGCACATTAAGAGAAGTTTCATAGCTAAGCACATGAGAAAAACATGCTAAAATGTCAACATAAAGTTGGTGAGTTTATAGGTTTAAGTAAATTATTTACGATGACCCAAAGAGTTTAGTGACTACTGCTTCATTCACAATATCATGAAAAGTATTTAGTAATCAGTGATGTTCAATAAAAGTAATGTGAATCTCAACATTTCCGTGTGTGTGTGACTATTATAACACATACAATATCACACAAGGATGTCTACGATATTGCCCTAAGCTCATGACACCGAAGCCTTAACAAGTTGTGTAAATCATAGTCTTTTAGATTCGTCTCAGTCCGATGTTTTGCCAAAACACCCAAGTACTACCTCAAATGAAATGCACCCGCTGGCAAATGTACTTATCCAGAATTCTCAG
Organism: Tanacetum coccineum; assembly: GCA_026074375.1. NCBI lineage: Eukaryota > Viridiplantae > Streptophyta > Magnoliopsida > Asterales > Asteraceae > Tanacetum > Tanacetum coccineum. The sequence continues at coordinate 21,135 of BQNB010041231.1, forward strand.
GGTGGGGGTGTCAACCCTAATAGATCTATTCACAACATTCGTGCTTATACAAAGTAATTAACGGTTCATGATAGTGTGTACTACGTGGCAATAGGGAAACTTAGGCGATATGTAAAAGTTTAAAGTACTTGTATCCATAGTAAAATCAATCAACATATTCGTAAAAGCTTAACGTACTTGTATTCATAATTAAAACGAGTGTGAAATCAATCATGTAAATGAGTTTGTAAACGAGCATATAAACAAGTTTAGAATCAATAATGTAAACGAGTTTGTAAACGAGCATGTATTCTCCCCCAAAATGGTGCAAAACAAGTAAAATAGGGGCTATGAGACTTACCTTATGCAGTCGATGAGCGAAGGGAAACAACTAAAGAAATCAACGAAAGGAAGGAGTAGTCAAACGACTCTAACCGCAACCTATGTAAAAGACGTGTCTTAGGAGCGAGGAAATACGAAACGAAACGACGTATAAATGGTTTTTATAATTTAACATCATCCATATGTGTTTGTGTCTTCGTTTTACAAATAAAAACGTGTCTTAATAAAGATATAAGGTTTTTAGTTACGTTACGACATTTATACGAAAAGTTACCACTTTTGGAAAGTTTCTATTTCAGGAAGTTTAGGAAACCCCAAAAGTTAAATATCCATGTAATTTACTGGCTCTGTCTTCTTAAATCTTGCTTTAACTATACTCTAAAGAACTTCCAAATCTTCTCTGTTAAAGTTTTTAAGCATCTTTCCAAAAGTTAAATACATATCACTTTTAGTAACCATTAACGTTTTCGGGATCTAGTTTTTAGAAAGTTTCTTAATGCGCTCTAACATTATATAAGTGGTACAATAGCATTCGCTAAGGTTTTCAAAGCTCAAACGGACTCAAAAACACTCGAAAAGCCCTTCTTAATTATCCAATCATCTCACTATTAATATAGTGTCTTACAAATGACTCGAACTTTATCTTGGTCCAACTCCTCTTCATTTTTTTACTTTCAAAGCTTAAGAAAGGTTTGCTATTTTTAGTAAAATTTCATTTCAGACAACTTTTGTTTTATACACTTTAGCCAGTTCGGCTCAGAAAGGGGTCGAAACCTCATTTTAAAATTGGATCAGCATGTAAAATGTAGTTGGGAAAAACATTAAGTTTCGTCAACCTTAAAATGACCATATCTCTTTCGCTATAAGTCCATTTTTGATGTTCTTTATATCAAAATCTATCTAGAAAACATGTACTGTTAATCCCAATAGAATAGATCTTGCTTAGCTTGTATAAGGCTAAGTTTTATTGAATAAATTCAAAACAACTATGATAGATACTTTAATTGTGAATATCAAAGACTATGTGGAATCTAATCAATGATACTAAGAAGAATTTCAATGAAACAGTAATGAATAAGATCAATAACAAATAGTTTACCAAACTTTCAGCCTCAATATAATACGAACACTCTTAATAGTGTTAGAATTACAAAACCTTGAAGCTATGACAATTCTTTGAATGACTCGATTTGATACTTTGATACTAATACTGATATATTAGATTCTATACCCTAGGACTTCCTTTTATACACCAAGGAGTCCTAATGGGATTACAATATTTTCCTAAGTTATCATGATCTTCTAAACAAATAACTTATACGTATGTTTTACAAAAATATCTCATACATATCCCACAAGCAATCTTTATCATTTCTCTAAGCAGCCTTTATCCTTTCAGCAGTTGTAATCTTTCAGCAGCATTAACTTTTATACCAACAGTAGAAACTTTTGTACCAGCAGCCTTTATCCTTTAAAGTTTTTAAGCATCTTTCCAAAAGTTAAATACATCTGAGAATTACCATCTACTCTGATAATTTGGAAATAGCTTTTCTTCCCTTCTTTATAGATCTTGTAGTCAACAATGGTTGGAGATTTAGTAGATAAAGGTGTAGCTTCAATAGTTACATCATCTCCATCATCTGAAATGATTTCCATACATTGCTTAAGCTCTTTAGTTTCTTTATCATCATCCACCTTTTGCTTCTTTGAGCTTTCTTGTTCTAGGACTTCTCCTACTCTCTTTGAGCTGCTTTCTTGTGCTGTCTCTGCTTCATCTTTCTTGGAACTCTCTTTTACCAAATATGTATCCATGTCTACAAAGGTGTTTACCATCTTCATAGCTTTGTCAAATAAGCGTTGAACATTGGCAAAGGACTTAGTCTTCAAGTCTTTGGGCTTTCATCCTGCCATGTTTTTCAGATAGGTACACATTATACTCCTTTGTTGAGCTTTGGTAGGTGGGTTGTTCCTCTTTTCCTCTGCTCTTTTAGCTACAAAGAATTTTCTTCTTTTCTCTAAGAGTTGTACAAATAATATAGCCTTGTCTGCATCAGACAACTCTTCTTGCTCTTGAGCTTGCAGTCTTTGAGCCAACTGATAATCAGCTTCCACTTTAGCTTGAATATCATCCCAAACAATGTTGGCTTCTTCAACTTTTTGATCTTTTTCCCTGGCAAGCCTTTCTTTTTCATCTTCTTCAGCTTGTAGCTTCAAAGCAAGTTCTTCATCAAGCTTGAGTAGCTCTTTCTTAGACATTTACTTCACATGTTCTTCTTCAACCATTTTGCCTTTACCTTTATCCTTGACCTGTGTTGGTTGTTGCGAAGAAACTATTGGTGTAGGAGCTTGCTCTTGTTCTTGCTCTTGTTCATGAAAAACAATCCCTTTTGCTCTAAGTCTTAGGCTAACAGCTGTAATTATTGTAGCAGTAGTTGTTGGTATAACAGTACTAACCTTTGTTGAAGCAGCACTAACTGGTACACTTGGCTCTTTAATAACATCTCCTTTTTCCTAAACTTTTGTACTTTTCAAAGCTGCAAGTGCTTGAGCCAATGTAACTTCATGAACACTTAAATTTACATCTTTGTCAGCAACTTCACTTTCAACAACTATCTCATCACCTTCAAGATCATTTACTCCAAACATATCTTCATCATGTACATTCTCCAGGGTGATGTCTTCATCAGCATCAATATCATGAATTTTCCTCCCCTGTTTGGATGCATCCTCCTCACCCAAACCTTCATCCTTAGAAGATAAAACCCTAGCACTTAAACCAACCTTGTACAATCTTCTAAGCCCGTGAGTTCTTGACCTTTGTTTCTTCTCAAGCTTCTTGACCCTCCTTTTTAAGCTGTCAATCTCTAGTGCCTGAGTGGTCTTTGTGTGTTCCAAATCAAGAACCCTGTTTTGTAAGTTGGTACATAGTGTCATTAATTCCTCAAGTTTGTTTCAGTTCTACCTCAACCACTGAGAATGGATCATTGGAATGTTTTAGAGACATTCTCCTCAAAATAGCAGCCTCATCTGAAGATTGTCACATAGGAACATTAGATTGGGGTATCTGATGTATCCTTCTTTTTGGGGCTTCATGGCTTATTGTTTCTTTTAGGTTGATATGATGAACGGTTATTAAAGTGTGTGTGTTGGGGATCAGTAGGATTTGCTAAACCTTCACCCTGTTCTTGTTGAGCTTGTACCATCATGGTTGGAAATAAGGGTGTAACTGCTCTAGAGAATCCTTTCCCAACCCTTTTCATATTACCAAATACCTTCTTTGTGTGAGAGGGTGTAACAAAGATTTCATCATGAGTAGACATAGCACCAACTTGTTTATCCAGAAAGACTTGCACAAACCTTGGATACATTAGAAATTTGCACAACAATCTATAATCTTCACCAGTAACTTTCAAAGATATACTTAGGAAAAGTTGAAATTTCTGGTTTCGTGGCAAACAAATTATGCAGAGGCCATAGTGCTACTAAAGTCCTTCCAGCAGTAGACTTAGCACTTAAGCATTGCAGAATAGTATGAATAAAAAACTTCCATTGAGGAGAAAAGAAAGCTTTGTAGAATGTAAGTTTTTGAGAAGGTTTTTCATACCCCATTAAAGCAAGTTGCTCAAAAATATCAGCATTGGGTAGACATTCAATTCCTTCAGCATCTTCCAATTGAAGATCTCTTCTTACACTTGTCTTAGTGATGATCACTTTCTTCCCATCCACTAGGGCTTGTAACTGAACTTCTCCATTACAGTTTTCACCTTTGCAGTAGCCCAAAACTACTCAATACATGAAGTATAGATTGTAGGATTAACTGTTAACGCATATTTGATAGGATTCGCATTCAAGAAATCCTCAATTTGCTCAAACCCTTCACTTTTAGTGGGTTTAGCCAAGAACGCGACCATGTTGTGTGAATCAGTAAACTTTAGAGCAGACATTGTGAGGGGTTTTGATGATTAACGATAAAATTGAGTTAGGGTTTATGATTAGAGAGTATATCAAAGATTGAAATCGAGTAAAAGATTGAATGAAACTATTAATCGAAGTATTTATATAAATACCCTCAACAACATTAACGTTCGCTAGCAGTAGTAAGTTATGCCTAACAGCATTAACTTTCAACTGGCAGTAGTAAGTAACCAAGCAGTAGTAACTCAGCAGTAAGTTAAGCCTAGCAGCATTAACTTTCAACATCAGCAGTAAGTGTATGCCTAGCAGCATTAACTTATACTTGCAGTATTAAGTTTATGCCTAGCAACATTAACTTTGAATCACCAGCATTAACTCCAATCCTTTCTAATCAGTATTTCCATCATCAAATTAATATTTTAACTTACAAATTCTCTCTGTCTGTTTTTGATTTTTCTCAATTCTTTTAACTCACAATTCTCTCTGTCTGTTTTTTATCTCTCTCAATTCTTTTAGCCTATCCTTTCTAATCAGCATTTCCATCATCAAATTAGTATTTTAACTTACAATTTCTCTCAGCCTATTTTTGATTTCTCTCAATTCTTTTAGCTCACAATTCTCTCTGTCTGTTTTTGATTTCTCTTAATTCTTTTAGCTCACAATTCTCTCTGTCTGTTTTTATCACACGTCTCTCTTTCTGTTTTTCAACTCACAACTTCTCTCAATTCTTTTTCTCACTAAATCACTCTGTCTATTTTTATCACACATCTCTCTTTCTGTTTTTAATCTCACTAATTCTCTCTCACCATTTTCTTAATCAAGACTTTAAAGATTTAGCATTCTAATACTGGCAATCAAATATTGAAATCTACTTACATCAAATGCTTTTGTAAGCAAATTTGCAACATTCTTGCCAGTATGAATCTTGATCATTTGAATTAGCTTCTTTTCATTGGAATCTCTGATGAAGTGATGTCTAATCTCAATGTGCTTTGTCTTTGAGTAAAAAACAGGGTTCTTCACTATGCATATAGTGCTCTCATTATCAATATAGATCATTGTATGCATAAAGTTATACCCATAATCCAGCAATTAATTTTGAATCCAAAGCACTTGGCCACAGAAACTTAAAGCAGCTACATATTCAGCTTTTGTTGTGGAATTAGCAACCACAGTCTACTTCTTGCACTATCATGAAATCAATCTACATCCTAGGAATTGACAACCTCCTATTGTGGACTTCCTATCTAAGCTTGCTCCTGCATAGTCACTGTCAGTGTATGCCACCAAATCAAAAGGTGAATCCTTATGATACCAAAGGCCCAATTTAGGCTGACCTTTAAGATATCTAAAAATTCTTTTCATAGCATGAAGATGTGACACTTTAGGGTTAACTTGGAATCTGGCACATACATATACAGCAAACATTATATCTAGTCTTGAAGAAGTAAGATACATCAATGAGCCATTCATTGATCTATACATGTGTTCATCTACATCTTCACCATCTGCATCTTTGAGCAAAGGCTTACGGGTTTCCATGGGTGTGATATTCTAGAGGATATCAAGCGTGGTCCTTACTCTAAGAAATCCCTAATACGCCATATCCAACTCTTGGATACGCCGTATTCAACCGACTTCCAGACCTTATAAATAGAAAACCTTAAAAAATGAGTTTTAAGTGTGCTAATCTTATTCTCTATACCAAACACAAAGTCGATTTTCAGTGAGAAAAAATTCGCAGAAGAGGTCGAGGCATTTACTCAATTCCATAAGAGACATCGTGTAATTCCATATACTTTAGTAATCATTTAGTTTTTGGTATCATTCGTTAACTCGGTTAGTTTACCTTAGCTAAATAATTACTGTTGTATTTATTATGATCTTTGAAGGCTAATACCTTCGGGTATTAGCCATTATTATGAAGATCTATGAAGAATACTAGTAATCTTTAATGATATGCAAAAACTAGAGAGAGAAGTGGGTTGGAAAGTTTCTAGAGAGAGAAAGATGATATGGAATGGAAGATAATAATAATATGTGTGAAATGAGAAAATGAAACAACCAACCACCCTCTCCAAGGCATGGAGAAGGGTATATAAACTACATACATGGCCGGCCATGGGCCTTAACGGGCTTTCTATGGGCCTTGGGTCAGACTAGCTTATTAGACTAATCATATAACAAACTACAGGCTAAGACTAATACAACTTGGAAGTGACTGATACTTTTCTTGTTTCCAAAAAAAACCCCCTAAGGCAGGTCACTCGATTTTACAAAATTTAAACCTAGCATACTATGCTATATCTCTTAGTCTTTAGCTCGTAAACTTGACTTTCTCTTGTGAATATGTTGTAGTAACCTTTGACTTTAGGCTCGAGCTTGTTCCTTTATCTTTACTTGTAAGTGGGATGTGATATTGAGCATCTGTGAGTTCTTCAACCAAGGTAATTAGTTTTTGCCATTCTTGTGACTTGGTCATCTGGTAATCTTGGGACTTCTGGTCGACATGCTCTTACATTTCATTGATTTGTTATACTTAAAATGCTTTAATGTTGCATTCTTTATTATAATTCTTTAATTTATACACTTCGTCACTTCGAGAAAGACAGTTCGCGGTATCAGTGTGACAGATAACTTCTTTGAGATTCTTTGTCTTTAACACTTCGTCAACTTCAAGAAGATGTACGGTATCAGAGTAGGGAAGTCTTGAAACATGTACTTGAGCTTTCATGATGTCTTTATGTTTGCTCGGTATGTATGGCATGTGGTGATAAATTCTTGTGAGTCAGCTGATGGTGAGTCAGCTGGAATCAGGTACCTTCACCACCATCTTTAAGTATCATGCATTAAAACAGTTAGCAATAAAGAAGGGGGACGGATATAGCTTTGTCATTCGTCCATGTTTGGTTGGAGTGACCTTCGAATCCGTAAGGATCGACCTGTGATCAGGTAGATTCAATTTAAGAAGAATCTCCTTGACAGGATTTCCAGCTGAAGTATAGAATCTTTCTAACACATTTGCATTAGATTCATCAAACTCAGCATGTTCTCATTATCAGAACGTCTCAAAGCAGACAACACGATAAGAGTGAACCAGTGAGTTACTATCTCACCGATTAAAATAGAAAAATCAATTTGAAAATCAATCAACGTGTCACTTGTTAAAGTGATTTTGTGACACATCGAGAGTGTTAATCATTTCAAAAATTCATCATTAATTGTCAATTCATATCCTGGAACAAGTTTGATTCTTATAGAATCGCACCATCGTTTCTTTCCAGTTGTCACAAGTTTGATTCATAAAGAATCGCACAAGTTACCTACCATGAGCTTGTTTGATGTTGGCTCAAGCAGGATTTCCATCTTCATTGTGAATGAATTCACTCTGATGTTCTGGCAAAATCACAAGGATAATGCGTAGGACTCTTAATATATATCTTGTAATTCACATTGTGTGACTTAGCAAGCAGAATTTGACAAGTGTCCTAATGAGATTTATGGATGATCTCTTTTGGCTCTAGACTCAATAGTGCACTTTGATTTTAGTGATCGGAGGCTGGAGCAGACTGCCACCTTTTCAATATGTATTTTGTTTTTATAAAATGAATCTTTTTGGTTTTTATGGTGTGTAATATATATATACATAATATACATGATATTTGAATAGGTACCACCACTATTCGCTCAGTTTTCATCTAAGCTAATAGTTTTAAGTTTCTGAGTCGTAAAACTCTTCCGCATTCCCGAGCATTGTTGATAGAAATTTCAAATCTTTTCTCTCATAGGAGGTTTAGTGAACAGAGTCCGCGTCTATTTTATACTTCAACTCATTACCGTGTGTGACAAAGTAAAGCACTACTACCTCCATTATCAACTTTGCTCTATTTATGAAGTTGAATTTGAAGTCTATATGCTTTTATCGAGTGAATTGTTGAACTTGTTGCAGCATCAGGCAATAATGCGTTTGTAATCATAGTACATTGAACATTTATTGAAATCCAAGACCTAGTTGGTAAGAGATCTGTGATCTCATCCAAAGGACTTAAGATATCAACAACCAGACAAGGCTATATATTTATTCAAAGCTTCGTGCACGGATATCACAGTGCTTTTCTCCTTTTTGATAACCAGCTAACAAGCTGTCTTCCCAATAAATTGCATACTTCCAGATACTTCATCATATCTTGGCAACTCTCGTGATCAGCGCTTGCGATAAGCCTGTTAGAGCAAAGCGAAGAATCCTTTTAATACTAGAGTCCCCTAGTTTACGGTTCCGACATAGGTATATAAAGATTCTTTTTACAGCATGTAAGTGCTTTTCATAGGCTTTGCCTCATACCAGCACAAATGCATACAAGCAAAGTGGTAGGGTCCAACGACTTCCATTGTGATCTTCATCTAGAAGTTTTAATTCTCCACCATGGAGTATCTACGGGTCGCTAGATTCCATACCATAATTTAGTAATGATTCTCGCTAGCATAATTAGACTGGTTTACAAAGATGCCTCTGGACTAATTGTAAAATCTGTAGTTCCTAAGGAAAAATGATATTTTTGCCATCATCGACTACTTAAACTTTAACACATTATTTTTGAAACATTGGTCACATAATTCAAGTGTAGTAGACAGCAAAGATTATATCATCCAACAATAGATTTTGTACAAGAAGAATATCTTTGCCTGTCTTCTTAAAAACAATGTGGGATCACACGATCCTTTAGAGAATTCCTAAGAGATTAGAAACTTACGATAGTAGATCGTACCACCGCGATAAAGCTTGTTTCAACCCATAGAGAGCTTTTAAGCGAAGCTTATAACACATGATTTGATTGTACTTGATCCACAAACCGTCCCGTTGGCTGACTAATCACATCTTCGCGCAAATGCCATTCAAGAATACCGCTTATCATCCATTTGGTTGTCGATCATATTACATTGAGCAGCATAATATGCAAGGAAAAATTCAAATAGCATCAAAGTCTAGCTACTGGAGCAAAGGATTCCTTCAAAATCATGTTCCCCTCTCTTTACTGTAACCACGATAAACCAACGATGCTTGTTCTTTTAAATTCCTCCATTTCATCAAGTTTCACCTTATAAAAATCCATTTTTAAAGTAATAGATCATCCCTTAAATCTAGACATGGAAACGATGTTTTCCCACAACTTCAAACGATCGAATTCATTAACTCCCTTGCATTGCTTCAATCCACATGCTAGAGTTAGTGCGTCTTTATAGTTTCTTTAGTTTAACTGATGAGAAAGCATCGTAGTAACAAAATATAGATTGATTCATAGACTTAAGGCTGGAGTCTTGTGGAAATAGGTCTTTTGAGTCTACCGATGTATGTTTCATAAAAAAAAATGATCCTTGGTCCATTTGGTAACGAGGAAAGTAGTGTTCTGCGTTTAGAGCAGCATTTGCACAACAGTAGAATAACATCCGAAGAAGATGCTTCAGAATCATTTTGAATTGTAATACCAAAGACGGATCGTTATTACATTGTGTGCCCAACATCTACAAATCATGAAGTGTCTTCTCAACATCGTTTAGGAAGATAGAGATTGAGTTTCGGGTGGTTGTTTAAGAGTTATAGTGTGGTGCATCTTGGTCAACTATATCACCTTGTTTCATCAATCATTGACGACGTCGATCACTCCACAATGTTCTTTTGTTAATGTAACGCTACTGAGTGTTTTAAATCGTAAACGTTAAAGTAAATCGCGTAGCTAAAAAAAACTATCGTTCAATGTTAAAACCGGGCTATCAACAATTAAAACGTTTACATCAATCAAGTATTGGAATAATAATTTTTGAGAATAATTATGGACTTTGTTCATTTTATTTTTATTGGTTGCGTAAAGTGTTTACGTTTCGCGATAAAGTACGTTTAGGCATACCTAGAACCACCAAAACTTGTCTACACTTCAACAAATACCCACTTTTACACCCAATACCCAAAATTATATCATTTTCTTAACCAAGAAAGCCATAGGGCCGGTTTTGATGAATAAAACACATAAAGATATTGCCAACTCTTCTAGAATGAAAACCATGTGCAAGTAAATCAAGCTAGTCAATATTTTCTTACAAGTTTACTTACACACTCAACATTCCCATGCTTTCTTACACCAACACCATGCTTTTCTTACAAACTAGTAATTCATAGTTTAACCATGGTTAGGTTAAGGTAACCAATAGCTAGTTAACTCATGCTATAAAAGGCTTACTATGCAAGTGAACTCACACTTCCATTTAACAAGTAAAAATTTCACAAACACTCTCTCTTTCTCCCTCAAAACCCACAACATCAAACCACAACTATACACAATCCATACCTTGATTTTCTAAGATCATACACACATACACACATCATTCCTAAGGCATACTAAGATGTTTCCAAGCATTGGTTACATTTACAAGGTATTGAAGCAAGATATGCAAGACATATCGGGTTTCATAAGAAAAACTAGGGTTACAAGTATGCAAGCTTTGGGTTTTAATCTAACAAAGGGTTTAGAATTGTGATTGTCTATCATCATTGTTTCATCAAAATGTCATCTAAAAACCTTAATCACTTAATTTCTTACATGAATACAATGTGTAATGATGTTTATATAGTCTATATCACCATTTAGGACTTTTTGAACATGTAAATGAAGTTTACGTTGTGATGATCATGTATTGTACACTTTTTCTTATGTTATGATGTTGACTTAATATAGATAAAATGGAAGTATATGTGATGTACCATGTTGGTTAAGTATAAAAATGTATATGTACAAATTAGGGTTTTTAAAAAAACCTAAGGAAATGTTGATTATTTATGTTAGGAAGTTATGAACTTGTTATCTTGGTCTAATAACAAATCAGGAGACCTAAATACATTACTATATGTAAAACATAGTATAATAATATTATATAAGAACTTGTGGAAATTAACTTTCTTTGAAAAGTATAATAACACTTTAAACAAATAATATAAATATGTTATCATTAAGGGGCTGTTTGGAATCCGAATTTCCAACAGTGGGTTTGACATTTTATAAAATAATACGTCTCATGTACGATTCCAAAAAGGTAAGAAACTCGAAAAACGGATTAATAACGCATGAAGGATTACGATCTTTGTAAACACGTTTACGTTTAATACCGTTATAAAATAAACTTTAATAAAAGCAAATTAAAAAATATTTCTAAAAAACAGAAAGTTTCGTATATTAACAGATTACACATAATTTATAGGATTCCCAAAAAGATAAAATCTATTTTTTCATTAAATAACGAAAGGAGTTATGACTAATTGCGATTTAACCGACAATTAATTACTTTTATAAAACTATTTTTATAAAAGTTACTATTCATGACAGAAACTTTTATTTTTGTAAACCTCATAAATATATAGAACTTTCAATTACAAGAACGTGCTCGAAAGAATCGCTAAAAACGGAGCTATAACGAAGAAAATACGGCGTATACGAGTTTTACGATAACAAAAACTATATAAATATATTTCGGGTCTGGTGTGAACAGTAAAAGTTACTGTTCACCAGGAGGTCCAAATTATGAAAATGTCAAATTCTGATAACTCGTCCTAATACAAAAGCGTGGGCATAAGAAACGTCAAAATCGGGCTTAAAACGCGAAAGTTATGCCAGTTTTACTAAAACTGTAATTATAAACATTTTTACTCTATAACAACGATTTCTAAATTACAAATAGACGGTGATGAAGCTATATAGAATTATATGTGGTTATCAAAGTACTATATTACTAGGGAGTTTCATAATGAAGCCTCTTCGGGGTGTCGTATCGACGAGTTGTTGGATTTACGATTTAAAGTGTCCTAGCTCCTTATACGTCACTACATGACCTCTTAAATTATGATAGCCCAAACGATAGTATGATGTAACTATCATAGACTTGTATATGATGTTAGTTAATCAAAGCGATTAGTACTTATACGACCTATGTTCATTTAGGTTGCATTCGATCATTTACGTGACGCGTTATCTGTGATATTTGGATTATCAGAACTCAAGGTGAGTTCATAGCCCCATATTTTTACGATTTCAATGATTTATAACTTTGAGGTGGAAACATGCTTTGTTTTATAAATTGGATGCAAGTGTATATTTTATATTGATTACGTGTTTGCCTAAGTAGCGATAACCCAAGTTGAGCCCATTATCATGAACTGTCAATTGCATAGATGTAGTTGTGAATTACATTATGTGAGCGCGAAAAAAAAAAAAAAATGTTAAGAAAGATCTAATTGGGATGACCTCCCCTGTACGGGAAAACGCTATCACCGGGAACAAACGTATAGCATGTCTGATTCGGATTTTAGGTTTGAACATCTGATGCTGCGCAGAAATAGCAATATTTATTATTGCGAAAATAATTGTTCGAGCATCAGTGTCAGAGCTTAGGACAACGTTAATCGGGAATTTTGAGATGTCAGCATTTGAGTTTGCATCTCACGAGGGAAAGTCTTGCGGTCCTGCATATTATATTTTACTAACCTATGAATTCACCAACATTTTTGTTGACGTTTTAAAGCAATGTTTTTCAGGGGATCAGTAAGCACGAGGTGCAAGGGATACATTGGTGGTTTTGATTTGGATATCATGCATTAAAGATTTTGTCGCATTACGCTTTGTATAACTGTTATGGGCTAGAAATCTTTGTATTTTGAACAAGTGGACAAGTGAAGCTTCGGCTTATGTAACAAATACTTTGTTAATTCCAATGTATCAGTTTTAAATGACTTTTTGGTCGTTCTATATACATCTTGTGTTATTGATCTATGAAGTAACACGCCCCGGACCCTTATTCCGCTGCGACCCAATTTGGGGGTGTTACAGATTGGTATCAAGAGCCAAGGTTATAGAGAACCAGGTCAAATGTTTTTGCTGGACTATAACCGTTTTCAAAACATCGAATTCATACAAAGGGGTTTTACACGGGACATACATATGTGCATACATGCATATACTAGTTGCTGCATTAGCTGGTTAGACTAGATGCATTCATAATTGATATACATGTTATGATATAAATGTATATTACAATAAGAGCCTTATATAATATACTCATATAAGTTATTTCTGCTGGTCACAGTAGTCATGTCAGCTGATTCCGCAGTTACCTATACTTCTGTTCACTAGGTTTCCGGGCCCATTTGAGGGTTTATCAGACATAGGATCACCGAGAGCTGATGATCACGAGTACCTTGAGCTGCCTTGGATGCCAGAGGACCCATACGTGGAGGCCGCTCTTCAGGCCCCACCCTCTCCAGATTACGTGCCTGGCCCTGAGGAGCCAGAGCAGGCACCACCTTCGCCAGATTATGTTCCAGGCCCAGAGCATGCTGATGATGAGATTGTTGCTGAGGATCAGCCATATGCTGAGGATGCCTCACCCACTGCTCAGTCACCTGACTATGTCCTAGAGTCTGATCCTGAGGCGGACCCAGAGGAGGATGACGATGAGGACCCCGAGGAGGATCCTGTTGACTATCCTGCTGATGGAGGAGATGACAGAGACGATGAGGATGAGCCATCGGAGGAGGATGAGGATGATGATGTTGACATAGAGGCTGATGAGGATGAGGAGGAGGAGGAGCACCCAGCTCCTGCCGACTCTGTAGTTGTTGCTTTACCAACTACGGATCAGGCCCCATCTGCGGAGGAGACAGAGCCGTTCGAGACTGATGAGTCTGCGGCCACACCACCACCACACCCTGCATATCGTGTGACAGCTAGGATTTCTATTCCAGCTCCAGTACCTACACCAGTATGGTCTGATGCAGAGGTTGCCAGACTTCTCGCTATATCTACTCCACCATCATCACCACTCTCCCCATGGTCTTCACCACTTCCCCAGATACCTTCTCCACCACTACCCCCGATACCATCTCCATCACTACCACTATCACCACCCTCACCTGTGTTATCTCCAGCACCACCTCCTAGCCCTATTCGTTCATTGGGCTATCGAGCTGCTATGATCCGGCTAAGAGCTGAGGCCGCATCTACTTCCCATTCTCTACCATTACCACCACCCTTCATACTCTCCCCTACCAGATCAGATGCACCATCATCAGGGATACCACCACCCTTGCCCATATCAGTTCCTACTTCATCACCACCATTGTTCTACACTTCTGCCTAGTCATAGGAGGCAGACCACAAAGTTATTACACCTCGGAAGGGTTTTAGGTATTGCTCTTGGTCCTAGATATGAGGTAGGTGAGAGCTCGTCTGCTGCTGCTGCTAGACCGGCTGGAGGTCTTAGGGCAGACTACGGCTTCGTTATCACTATGGATAGGGAGATCAGGCGTGATCCGGAGAGAGATGTTGGATATAGGATTACAGATTCATGGGATGAGATCGTTGAGACTGAGTTTGTTTTCCCCGTCCCCCCCCCCCGCCCGTGGGGGCGGTCACCCGGACACCAATTAGTACTGACATGGAGTTGGGTCGACATATGACAGCATTTGAGACTAAGGTTAGGCAAGACACGGATGATATTTATACGAGGTTAGACGATGAGCAGAGTCAGAGACATCTATTGGCTGGTCGGGTCAATATGTTGTTTAGAGACAGACGAGCACATGCATATACACGTCATCTGATGAAGGCAGAGGCTAGATTGTCCCGAGAGGCTTAGAGGCGATCGATGGATGCGAGTGATCTTGCCATGGAGAGGTTTATGTCAATGCGCACAACCGTACTGGTGTCATTATGTCAGAGATTAGAAAAAGTTGCACTGCTGCTGATAGCAGGAGACAAGGCTGTGACTTCAGAGATGCTTGAAGGCAAACCATAAGAGCTCTGCAGAAGAGAGAGAAGTTGAGAATAACTGATCGTACCCGACCAAGCAGCAGCTTATAAGACATGACAGTGTGCGGTTCATTATAGGGGACAGTGTTGACCACACTACTAGGGACAGGTTGTAGGCGCACTAACAGGGATAGGTTTACCACACTGCAGGGGACAGCAGGGACCCGTTGGAGGTCCTGCACAGCCAGAGCTGCCAGAGGAGGCTGGTAGCAGTTCATAGATTAGATCATGTTATGGCTAGTCATTTTGTATATAGCCTACTAAGTATTACGGGTTTAATCCCGGCTAGTAAGGCTTTAGGTTGTTATGTTTATTTTGTAACCTAATCATTATGATCATTTTGTATCTGAACCATTCATGTATGTTTTCCAATTTATATATGGAATGGTTGTATTATGTCACGTCTGTAATCGAATTTGTTTATGAATGAATGTCGATTTGGTTATATCATTGTTGATTACAATTCAGTTGTATATTTCACTGTGTGATGTGATCTCACTTTATTTATCATGTATATGTCATGTCATGGTTATGATTTTATGAAATCTAACGGGTATTGTATTTTCTTGTGATTGAAGAAAATGGCACCAAAACGAGCCACAAGGTCAACACCGGTCACAACAACCCCAGCCCCAACAGCAACCACCACCACATCGGTCACTAATGCCTAACTTTAGGCAATGATTGACCAAGGTGTCACTGCCACTTTAGCAGCACGTGATGCAAACAGGAATGGCGATGACAGCCATACTTCGGGAACGGGTGGCAGAAGGACTGAACGCATTGCTCGAGAGTGCACTTACCAAGACTTTATGAAGTGCAAACCTCTATATTTCAAAGGCACTGAGGGAGTTGTTGAATTAACTCAATGGTTCAAAAGGATGGAGACTGTTTTCCGCATAAGCAACTGCTCTGTGGAAAATCAGATTAAGTTTTCCACTTGTACTCTTCTAGCAGGTGCTCTAACATGGTGGAATTCTCATGTTATGACTGTCAGTCATTATGTTGCATATGCAATGACTTGGACCGATCTGAGAAAGAAAATGACTGACAAGTACTGTCCAAGGAACGAGATGAAAAAGTTCGAGGCTGAATTGTGGAATTTGAAAGTGAAGGGTACTGATGTGATAGGGTACAACCAACGTTTCCAGGAACTAGCACTGCTTGTATGTTGAGGATGTTTCATGGTTGTTGACAAGATTGAGAGGTACGTCGGCGGGAGTGCCGACATAATCATGGAAATGTTTTAGCATAAGCCAAAAAATGCAGAGGCTTTTGAAATGGGGCACTGAACTACATGGATAAGAAAGTCAGCACCATTGCTGAAAGACAGGCTAAGAACAAAAGGAAGTTTGAAAACACTTCCTGAAACAATCAAAACCAACAGCAATAGAATAAGAGGCAGAACACTGGCATGGCTTATACTGCAGGGGCTGGTGAAAAGAAGCCATATAGGGGATCTAAGCCCCTATGTGCTAAATGCAACTATCACCACGATGGTCCGTATGCTCCAAAATGCCACAAATGCAACAAATTTGGCCATTTTGCCCGTGACTGTAGGAGTGCGGGAAATGCCAACAATGCTAACAATCAGAGGGGCACTGGGTCAGGCCAGAAACCTACTTGCTTCGAGTGTGGAGTTCAAGGACACTTCAAGAGGGAATGTCCAAAGCTAAAGAACAACAAAAACTATGGAAATCAAGTTGGTATTTGACAGGGCGCACAAGCCTAGTGTATGGTGTGGGGACATGCTAGGGACAAATCCAGACGCGACATCGTGACGGGTACGTTCCTTCTCATACCAACGCTATGCTTCTATATTATTTGATACTGGTGCAGATAGGAGTTTTGTGTCTACTGCATTTAGTTCCCAAATTGATATCACGCCATCTCCTTAGATCCACTATTATGATTCGAACTAGCTGACGGGAGACTAATTGGGATTAACATATCCTTTTTTTTTTTTTTGTTTTTATTTTAAGGGGTTGCCACATTACAATCTCTGAACCACCCATTCAACATAAATTTAATGCGTAGAACTTGGTAGTTTCGTGCTATAATTGGTATGGATGGTTGGGCAATAGTTACAAGCAATCATGTGTGCTGACGAGAAGATCGTTCGTATCCCCTGGGGAAATGAGACATTAATTGTTTACTGGTGACGGAAGCAACCGGGGACACGAGGGCTCGTTGCACATTATGTCATGACTCTAAAACAAAGAATACATGCTAAAGGATGGTCCAGTCTTTTTGTCACATTGTTACTACAAAGGAGGTTGAAGACCAAGTCAGAGAAGAAGCGGATTGAATGTACAATAGTTTGAGATTTTTCCTAAAGTACTCCTGTGGATTGCGGGTCTTCCTCCGACTCGACAAGTGGAATTTCAAATCAATTTGATACATGGTGCTGCACCCGTAGTCGGGCGCCTTATCCGATTGGCACTTTGATTGAAGAGTTGTCAGAGCAACTAAAACGACCTATCTTGACAAAGGCTTTATAAGACCTAGTTCCTCACCCTGTGGAGCTTCGGTCTTGTTTTTCAAGAAAAAGGATGGATCGTTTTGGATGTGAATTGATTACCGGGAATTGAATAAACTAACGGTGAAGAACCGTTATCCCGCTCCCATAGAAATTGAGATTTATTTGATCAGCTTCATGGGTCGAGTGTCTCCTCGGAGATCGACCTAAGGCATGGTTATCACCAACTTATGGGTTCGAGAAGAAGCATTCAGAAGACCGCTTTTAAACCCGTTAGCGGACATTCTAAATTACAAGTTATGCCGTTTAGTTTGACAAACGCACCTGCCGATTCATGGAACCCTTATGAAAAATCGGGTGTGCCAAAAACCACATTTGGATTAATTTTGAGATTTGTCTTTATTGACGATTATTTGATATATTCAAAGAACAAGCAAGAAAACGAAGAGTACCTTAAGCTAATCTTAGGAATTGCCTTAAGGAAAAGCAAGGAGTTGTATTGGCCAAATTTTCTAAGTGTGATTTTGGATCCCAAATACTATAGTTCCTTGGTCACGTGATTGATAGTGAGGGCATTCACGTGGATCCCGCCAAGATCGAATCCATTAAAGATTGGGCATCTCCTAAGTCGCCAACGGAGATTCGTCAATTTTTAGGTCTTGCTGGGTATTATCGAAGATTCATTGAAGGGTTTTCGAAGATCGCCAAACCAATGACCAAGCTCACCCAGAAGAAGGTCAAGTTTGAGTGGGGTGATAAACAAGAAGCAGCTTTTCAACTGTTAAAGCAGAAGTTGTGCAGTGCACCAATCCTGGCCTTACCTGAAGGAAGCGAAGATTTTATCGCATACTGCGATGCTTCAAAGAAGGGTTTGGGCGCTGTGTTAATGCAAAGAGAAAAGGTGATTGCTTATGCATCACGCCAACTGAAGATTCATGAGAAGAACTATACGACTCATGATTTGGAACTTGGAGCAGTAGTGTTCGCTCTCAAGATTTGGAGGCACTACGTATGGACCAAGTGCCGTGTTCACTGATCATAAGAGCTACAATACATTCTTCAGGGAAAGAGGTTGAAATGATGGCAAACGTCGTTGGTTGGAGTTGCTCAGTGATTATGATTGTAAGATTCGTTATCACCCAGGAAAGGAAAATGTTGTTGCTGATGCTCTAAGCAGGAAGGAGAGAGATCAACCATTGAGAGTTCGAGCCTTAGTCATGATCTATTGGTTGATCTCCCCAACACAAATTCTTGAATGCTCAAAAACTGAGCACGCGAAACAGAGAACATCAAGAACGAAGATGTTGGAGGCATGTTGCTTGAAAATGCTAAGGATCCGGAGAAAGTTAGAAAGGAAAAGTTGGAACCGCGTGCGGATGGAACTCTATGCTTCAATGGCAGGAGTTGGTTACCATGTTATGGCGACTTGAGGACTGTGATTATGCACGAGTCCCACAAGTCAAAATACTCTATTCATCCGGGTTCCGACAAGATGTACCAAGATATGAAGAAGCTATATTGGTGGCCCAATATGAAAGCCGACATTGCCACCTATGTTAGCAAGTGTTTGACCTGTGCTAAGGTCAAGGCCGAACATCAAAGACCATCAGGATTGTTGGTACAACCCAAGATACCTGAATGGAAGTGGGACAACATCACTATGGATTTTGTCACGAAGCTTCCTAAGTCGTCGCAAGGCTACGACACTATTTGGGTGATCATTGACCGACTCACTAAGTCTGCAATCTTGTACCGATAAGGAGATGATCCTTTGGATAAACTTGCAAGAATATGCCTAAAGGAGGTTGTCACGAGACATGGAATACCTGTCTCAATCATTTGTGATCGCGACCCGAGGTTCGCATCAAATTTCTAGAAGTCACTTCAGAATGCTTTGGGTACTAACTTGGATATGAGTACTGCGTATCATCCACAAACAGATGGACAAAGCGAGAGGACTATTTTAAAACTCTCGAGGATATGTGCGTGTCTCCTTGGCAATTGGACTTGGAAAGGGTTGTTAACATTTGCCATTAGTCGAGTTTCGGTATGAATAATAGCTATCCGCTAGCATCAAGGCTTGCACCGTTTTGAAGCATTGTCGGCAAGTGCGTTCACCTGTTTGTTGGACTGAAGTTGGAGAAGCTCAACTCTTTGGTCCAGAACTAATTCAAGAAACAACTGATAAGATCATTCAGATCAAGAAGAAAATGCAAGCTACTCGCGATCGACAAAAGAGTTACGCGGATCTAAAACTTAAACCGATGGAATTCTAAGTCGGGGATAAAGTTATGCTTAAAGTTTCTCCTTGGAAAGGGGTCGTACGTTTTGGCAAACGGGGGAAGTTAAACCCTAGGTATGTTGGACTTTTCAAGGTGTTTAAGACAAGGTTGGAGAGTTGAATTACAAGCTCGAGCTTCCTGAAGCAGCTGAGCAGGTGTGTATAATACATTCATGTATCCAATTTGAAGAAGTGTTATGCCGACGAACCGTTAGCCGTTCCGTTGGATGGACTTCATTTTGATGACAAGCTTCAGTTTGTCGAGGAACCCGTCGAGATCGTGGACCGTGAAGTTAAACGGTTGAAGCGAAGCCGCATCCCATTAGTCAAGGTTCGATGGAACTCCAAGCGAGGTCCTGAGTTTACATGGGAATGCGAGGATCAATTCCGGAAGAAATACCCACACCTCTTCGCAACGACCGCACCGTCGTCAAGTGCCGCGTCTTAAGCCTTGAGGACAAGGCTCACTTAACGGGGGGAGACTATAACACCCCGTGTTTTAGGGTCATTGACGTCGTCAATAAATCCACAATGTATCTTTTGTATTGTACGCGTTTGCTTTAAATCGTAAACGTTAAGTTAAATCGCGTACGCTAAAAATTAGCGTTCAATGTAAACGGGCATCAAACAATTAAATGTTTACATCAAGCAAGTGTTAAGTAATTATTTTGATGATAATTATTAACTTTGTTCATTTTATTTTCATTGGTTGCGTAAAGTGTTTACGTTTCGCGATAAATTGCATTTAGGCATACCCGGAACCACCAAAACTTTTCTACGCTTCAACGAATGCCTATGTTTATATACAATGATCAAAGTTTATAAAACTTTGCCCATATACATGCATATGTACACGTTTCATATATATATGCAAGATAACAAAGACTTTATAAGTTACATACACTTGCTAAATAAATGACTACACATTTCATATTACTTCATCTTTTACCAACAATTTGCAAGTAACATTTTATTTATCAAAAGAAAGCAACTAGCAACACAAATCCTAGATTTCATGGGATAACACTCTCTTGAGGAAACAAAGAAACATAAACCATTAAGGATGGTTAAAGTTAGCTAGTCATCCCTATTTCCATTCCTGGTTCCTGAATTCCAACGCTCATATCCCCCCCCCCTTTTGATTTTCTGGTCAAAATGTTAGCTTAAATTCTTCACAACTTTCCTATATATACATGCATGAGGATCACTTTCACCACTACTCTGAAACACTTACAAATCATTTTCTTTCTCTCTTTCTCACTACATAACACGGCCTCTATTCATCCTCTAGAACAAACATTAATTTTTTTATACACTCATACAAGCTTTCATACATCTTATCTAAGATACCTCAAAGTATTTTAAGGGTTTGATTAAACCTTTAAAAGGATTAAGCAAGAAAAGGAAGGATTAGGTTTCTTTAAACAATCTAGGGTTTCATTCTTGCAAGCTTAGGTTTAAAGTCTAAACAAGGGTTTAGGACAAATTTTCATCTCATACATCATATATAAGAGTTAATCTAAAACCTTATGTCTTTATTTTAATCATTTTTAGGAGTATATGTTCTATTTAGCTAAATCACCTATTTAGGGCTTTTTATACATGTTAAATGGATAACTTACTTGGATTATGATTTTAACATTTGTCTATGATTGTGATTGGTTAATATCAGAATATGAGCTTATAAGGGTTGGTAAACATGTTTGTTAAAGTATAACAAGTTTATATATGTTTATGGTTAAAAGTGTACTTAAGAAAGTTTAAGGTTTTAAGCCTTGTTATGAACTTGTTATCTTGGACTTAAGGACAAAAATATGTGAATCTAGGGAACTATTATAATATTAGGGACATGGTATATTAAAGAAGTGTATCAAGGAATTGTGGTATTTTAAATTATTGAAAAGTATATAAAACTCAAGTATATAATTAATTATATATAAGATACAAAAAGGATTGTTTGGATTCGAAATCCAAACAGTGGGGTTATCATTTTTATTAAATACTATGCCTCATGACAATTCCAAAATGATAAGAAACTCGAAAAACCGATTCATAACGAAGAAGATACGATAGTTACGAGTTTACAACGATAAATACTTTTAATAAACTATTTTTATAAAAGTTACTATTCACCACAGAAACCTATACTTTTAAAACATCAATAAATTGATAAAACTTTTAATTACGAGAACGTTCTCGCAAGAATCTCTAAAAATGGAGCTATAACGAATAAGATACGACATTTACGGGTTTTACGCTAATTAAAACGTAAAATTAAGTTTATAGCTGTGATGAACAGTAAAAACACTATTCACCACAGAATGTTGAAAATTTAAAAACATAATATTTTGATCACTCGTCTTAATACGAAGGTGTGGACGTAAGAAACGCGAGAAACAGACCTAAAACGATAAAGTTAGGTCATTTTTGCTAAAGGCGTAATTATAAACGTTTTTACTTTATAAATATGATTTCATGAAAATAATTAGATGGTGATGAAGCTATATAGAATTATATGTGGTTATCAAAGTACTATATTACTAGGGAGTTTCATAATGAGGCCTCTTCGGGGTGGTGTATATACGAGTTTTTGGATTTACGATTTAAAGTGTCCTAGCTCCTCATATGTCACTACATGACCTCTTAATTATGATAGCCCGAACGATAGTATGATGTAACTATATAGGATTATATATGATGTTGTTAAACAAAGTACTTGGTTCTTATACGACCTATATTGGATTAGGTTACATCCGGGAGTCTTTGTGACGCATTTACCCGCATTTGATATACATTATCAAGATTAACTCACTCGAGGTGAGTTCATAGCCCCACGTTTTACATGATTTTGTTTTATAAGTTTTTGAGGTAAGAAACATGCATTGTTTTACAATTGGACACAAGTGGTTAAGTTTTACGTTATGATTACGTGTTGCCTAAGTAGCGATAACCCTAGTTGAGCCCATTATCATGAACTGTCAGTTACTGGATTGTGAGCGCGAATGTTATGAATAGATCTATTGGGATTGACATCCCCGTTCGGGGTGGTTTAGCTTATCACTGGCAAACGACAACATATACCATGTCGACACCGACTAATGCACAATTAGTGTATGTATGTCCCGTAAAAACCCCTTTGTATGAATGCAATGTTTGAAAATGGTTATAGTCCAGCAAAAACATTTGACCTGGTTCTCTATAACCTTGGCTCTTGATACCAATCTGTAACACCCCCAAATTGGGTCGCAGCGGAATAAGGGTCCGGGGCGTGTTACTTCTCAGATCAACAACACAAGATAATATAAGAACGACCAAAAAGTCGTTTAAAACTGATACATTGGATTTAATAAAGTATGTGTTACAAAAGCCCGAAGCTTTACTTGTTTACTTGTTATTATTACAAAGATTTCCAGCCCATAACAGATACACAAAATGTAATGCGACTAAATCTTTAATGCATGACTTCATAATATAACCACCAATGTATCCTTCGCACCTCGTGCTTAATGACCTCCTGAAAAACATTGCATTTAAAAACGTCAACATAAAGTTGGTGAATTTCATAGGTTTATGTAAATGTATATGCAGGACCGCAAGACTTTCCCAGTGATAATGCAACAGATGCAGACATCACAAAATGTAATTACGTTTACCTAAGCTCATGACACCGAAGCTCGACATAATTGAATACAATATATAAATATTGCCTACATTGCCCGTGATGATGTTCAACCCGTAACATCCAGTATCCGACATGATATACGTTCGTTTCCAGTGATAGCTAGTCACCCGAACGGGGAGGTCAATCCCAAATAGATCTATCTATAATCATTCGCGCTCACATTCCAGTAATTGACAGTTCATGATTCATGGGCATAGTGGGTTATCGCTACTTAGGCAAAACGTAATCATGATAAAATGTACACTTGCGTCCAATTTGTAAAACATGCATATGTTTCTCACCCCAAAAACTTGTAATTTAATAATTGTAAAACATGGGGCTATGAACTCACCTTGAGTGAGTAAACTGATAACAAAATATCCCAAGTAAAAACGCGTCACGCTAACGCTCGAATGCAACCTAGTTAATATAGGTCGAATCAGTATTCAAGTACGTTGTCTAACAACAACTGTATATAATCCTATATAGTTATCATCGTACTATCGTTCGGGCTATCATAATTTAAGAGGTCATGACATGACGTACGAGGAGTTAGGACACTTTAAATCGTAAATCCAACAACTCGTCAATACGCCATCCGAAGAAGCCTCATTATGAAATTCCCTAGTAATATAGCACTTCGATAACTAATAACATATATAATCTATATAGCTATATCACCATCTATTTGTTTAAGTGAAATCGTAATTATAAAGTAAAAACGTTTATAATTACGCCTTTAGTAAAAATGACATAACTTTGTCGTTTTAAGTCCGTTTCTCGCGTTTCTTACGCCCACGCTTTCGTATTAAGACGAGTGATCATAAAATCACATTTTTAGGTTTTTGAGATTCTGTGATGAATAGTGTTTTTACTGTTCATAACAACTATATAATCGTTTTTATACTTTTAATTAACGTAAAACCCGTTTTTGTCGTATCTTATTCGTTATAGCTCCGTTTTTAGTGATTCTTTCGAACACGTTCTCATAATTGAAAGTTTTATCATATTATTGATGTTTACAAAGTATAAGTTACTGCCATGAATATTAACTTTTTATAAAGTATTTAGCGTCGTAAATTTGTTATAAATCGGATTTTCGAGTTTCTTATCATTTTGGAATCCTCATGAGATGTACTATCTTTATAAAACATAATATGGATGTTAAAAAATTTGAACCAAAATAGCATGTTTGAAAGGTTGTGATTAAAACATATTTTAAGCTTGATTTTTATACCATTAAGCTTCAACACCTCATTACAACTACTTCACAACATTTCTATCTTATGTTTTACATATATAAAGTCCATTAGATCATGATTTACTCAAGTATGTTCCAGATAACAAGTTTAACTACCATTTTCACTTGTAACTCATAAATTAACATTAGAAACCCTAATTTGCTCATAAACATGTTCATACTTAACCAACATGTTAGAACACTTACACATCCCTTTTAACATGATATTACCATTCATATGACATGTAAATAAGTCCATATAACATTAATCATAAGTAAATATCCATTTTACATATTCAAAAGTACCCTAAATGGTGATTTAGCTAAATACAACATATGAACACATAAAATCTTAGTTATGAAATGATTAAGCTTTATATATAACCTTGTGTGGATGAGTAGAGAAATGAATAACAATCACACCCTTGTTATTAACAACCTTGGTTTGAAAATATAAGGTGAAAACCATAATTTCAACCAAAAACCCTAATCTTGCAATATCTTGTTAAAACCCTTTCAAAGCTTAACCAATGTGACAACCGTCAATTTTCGGAACTTTAAATAACTATGTTACCCTTTTACTTTTCGAGTTTGACTTGACTTTTGACCGCTTGACCTTTTATCGTCAAAAAAAAAAACAATTACCGCGTAACCAATAATTTTCCAAAATTTATTTTAATAATAAATCATAATTATTAGTACATAATTCTCATAATTTTATTTTATTTTATTTCAAACTTAGTTGGCTCGAAAGCGACAACAACGCGTACCGACACGAGACTAATGAAATTTTATTTATTTATCGAAATTTATTTAATAAAAATATTTAATAAATTATTTTACATTTTATTTAAAAACGTTGTTGAAAACGCGATCATTTAATTAAGATTTATTATTATTTTTATTTATTATTATTATTATTTTTTTATTTTACGGACAAAAGTTACCCGTGAGACCCAATGGTTACCAAATGAATAATAAACATTTTAAATGAACATTACAAAATATTTAC
>BQNB010041232.1:0-41153 GCA_026074375.1 Tanacetum coccineum
CAGCTTGGAGACCAACTGGAAAGGTTGTTGGTATTGTTAAGCCTCAGTGGAAACCCACTAGACGACATTTCGTGTTGCATGATAACTGTCCTTTAACTAGGATAATGGAACCCATTGTTGAGCCTTTAGAACTTACCCCGAGTGTTAGTTCTAGTTCCAAAGTTACTATGATCTCTAGATTCCATGATTGCAACCTTAGTGATCGAAAGGCTGGTTCCAAGGGGATATCTGGTATTTTTGAATGCTAATTCATGGTATCCTTTGTATATTTGTGTATAATTGAAAAAAAATCAAAAAAAAAGAAGAAATCAAGAAAGTTTACATACAAAGCTTCCGCACAATCTCTGAAAATCAATGTCTTCTTCAAATGCTAAACGTTATGGAGATTAGAAGAAGATACATCATCAAAGCTTTCCAGATTCCAACAGATATGAGCATGTGAGACTAAAGATCAGCGTATGGCAAAGTCAAAGTAAAAGAAGATCACAAAGTAATTTAGAGAAGTAAAGCCTAAACAAGTCAAAGATCAAGGTTTTAAAGATTGAATTACCAAAGCACAACAAGTGAAGTACCCTATCAACAACGAGCTAAAGAGACAAGCACGAGTGAGCTTCAAACAACTTCTCATGACCTCATCTAGGGGGAGATTGTTAGGATCACATAAATGGACCTGAACAAAGAAGCTTTGGTCACTCGAAGATACAAGACAAAAGTCTAGCTCGTTAGTTGGTTAATTAATTAATGTTTATTAATGGAATTAGGCTGACAAAGAAAAAGCCTGAAAAGCCCAACAAAAGCCTAGAATGGGCAGAACCTTGTTAGTATAAATACACCTAGTTTAGTCAAAATTAGGTGAGACAGTTTAGTTAGTCAATATTTTTATTAGGGTTTTTAGCCATCAAAAGGGTTTTTCTTTCAATCATCAATAAAGTATTTTATTTTTCCTGCATCTTGATTCTACACATCATTGTTAAGGTTTGTATGAATGATCATGGAACCTACAAGATATTTGTTGTGTAGAAGGTGTGTAAGATTCTTAGGTATGAAGGAGGTGAGTCATGGAGGTGCTTGTTTTCAAAAAGATTAGTTAAAATGGGTCAACATGAAAGAAACTAGGTTTCGGGTTCATTAGGGCTTATTTAGGGTTTTCAAGCTTGTAATTCGTGTACATTTGATCAATAATGATGGATTAATGTTTGTAAAGATTGTATTAAGGATTAATAACAAGAATTGATAGGTGGTTCGGGTTTAAAATGGGCAAAAACGTGTAAACGGGTCCAAAGTTCCAATTAGGGCACAATTAGGGTTTTCTAGATTTATTTCTTGTACACTGTTGTTAATATGGTGAAATGATGATGTAATATAGTTGAAAATGTTGTAATTAATGTTATTACAACTTATTTGAGTATTGGTTTAGGTTTATAATGGATAGAAACAAAGAAACGGGTCATAGTTTAGAAACTAGCTCGGTTTTAGGGTTTAGGGTTTTGAATTAGGGTTTTGAATGTAGAAATAGATATGAAAGATTATGAATGGAATAATTAGGGTTTACACATTGTATATTGAGTGCATTAGCTTGTACACAAGTGATGGTGAAGAAATTAGAATGAAAACGGAGGTAAAACAGCTATTTTAGATGTCATGCTTAATGACTTATACATTATGCTTTGAAAACTTGTACTTGTCTTGGAGGGAGTTTATATTCCAAATGAAATGTTATATTACTTGTATATATGCTTTAGTAGCTTTTATATTTACTTTAGATATTAAACCTTCATGGAATTAGGGTTTAGAGGTATACGATAATGGTTTAATGCCTATTTTGATATAACGTTGCGAATGATACATTATAGGAATAATGTACTTTGTAATAAGGATATGATGATACTGACTTGACATATATGAAGACAGAATAGCCATAGATAGGTTGCGTGAGCTTGTCTACTTTAGTTATGCAAGTTACCTTGCTTAATGAGATATTGACAATGCAAGTAATGTAATAAAGCGAAAAATTTCCCCGTATAATTGTGATCATAGTAAAATAGGTTAATAAAAATTCTGAGTTGTTATAGTCTCCACCCCTTACAGAAATCTCATCCCGAGATTTAATTGAATGTTATAGTGAATAGATGTAGGTATTGGGCATGAATTTGATTTTTATGTTAGGTTAATCAAGGTCACAAGTCTACGTGTGTGATGCATTTATAATTATGTTGTACACCATAATTATAATTACCTCCTTTCACACGTCTACTTATTTTCAAGATCAAATCTTTCCCATAAAGAACTTATGAGTCATAAATTTTATCTTAATATGGGTTCGAATTTAACCACGTCGCATACTCATGCCAGCAATACTTCCTGGAAGAATCTTTGTCTTGTATGAAGTAAATCCTCTCTTAAATTTAGATTTAGAAGTTTGTTTGGATGTGGTAGCAGTTGTTGGTGATATAGTAGTCGTCAATTCCTCTAAGATTATCTTATATAAAGATAAGTCTTTCCTATGGGATCTATTTGGTGTGGGAATTGACGTCTGCATCTGCTTATTTCTAGTCTTTCTACTACCCTCTACTTGAGGTTCGACCAATGCATGATCAGTTTGATCATCATCGTCTTTCTCCTCAGCATCATCTACCTTCTCAGTATTATCATCTTTCTTTTCATCATCCTTCTTTTTAATAACACTTACATCATCATCATCCTCAACAACTTCTGGGTTTCCTTATTACTCCCGGGCTTTATCCTAGTACCGGAATCATCATCATAGTTATTAAACATACAATCAGCAAACTTACTAGAATTAGATTCATCATCATCATCACCTTCAACCATCCTTTCAATCTCCTCCTCGTCTAATTTCTCTTGCACTTTAGCTATATTTTCTTTGGCTTCAGCAGCTAAAGCTGTTTTGTGTAGAGTGAGGCTTAAAAGGGTTGTTTCAGCCATTCCATCCCTATCTTTGTCATCACCTGGAGGTGGAATTAGAGTTGTAAATTGCTTCTTTTTCCCTAATAGTTACTTTGAGAGATTTTCTTGGTGAACTCATCTCTCTAACACTTTGCTTCGTCTTCTTCCCCTGAGGACTAGCAAAAGTAAGGGTAGGTATCCTATGGGCTTTAGGCGTAGACCTATGCGTTCCTTGGGTAGAAATAACCTGTTGTGGTTGATTCATTAGAACAACTATATTAACAAACACCGTCTCATACTCCTTGTAATCATCAATGGCACGGATCTCATCAGTCAATTATGCATCCGGAAGCAGCATCCCTTGAACAGTTATATTTACCATTATATAAACACTCACCAACGAAATATCATCCTTGATGGAATGATAATCTTCTCTAAGTATCGAAGAAATGGATGAATATTTCTTTATCAAGTCAACAATTATAAGCTTGGTGAATCGAGGATACTGAATGTAATCCTTCTTCTGAAATACACAATTCATGAAATCCCACCAAAAAAAGTAGCATAATCAACATGTGTATGATTGATCATAACATGAAACAACTAAAGTATATTGATCTTTGTCTTATCATGCCTAGATGTTCTTGTGGTCAAGTAGCGGTTGAACACCTTGAACATTGTTTGCCACGGTTGAGCAAGAAACTTCGTGTAGAGGGTACTCACTTTATCAACAACTCCTTGATAACCAACCCTATTAAAAAATGATTCAATAATCCAGATGTTGACTGGTACTATGAATGGATTTTTTAGAGTTTCCACTGGCAACTTAAGAGTGTTACAAAACATATCAATAGTGTACATAATCTCTTGTGTGTCCAGCTTGTATCTGATAGTATCCTTGGTGTTAGACACCTTGCTCACTGTCTTCCAGAATTGTTGTAAGTACACGGCTGGAACATCACCAGTAGTAGTAAGAGCATAACTCAATGGATGATCAAGTAAGATCTGTCCCACAATCTTGCATTCTGGTAAGCATGGGGTACTTTAAAGCACAACATAATTATTGCATCTCCCAATGATTTTGAATTTGGGGATGAGTTGAGCAGCTGAAATGATCTGTTGAGTCATGTGTAATACTGTATGATGACATGAAGTAATTAGTGAAATGAGATAAAGTTTATGTAATACACATTTATATGACAGTTTTTTCTCTTTCTACTCTGTATGTTTTTATATGCTCTGGCAATTCTTTTTGAGCATATTTTGATCATTTTCTTTCTCATGTGCCAATTCTTGCTTTTTCGAGCGCATGCCATATGCTTTATTCATCTTTTTCTTTTGATCTCATTTTGTATGCTGTGGCATTTCTTTTTCAAGTATACTTAGATTTACTTTTTCACGTATGGATTTTATCTCTCTTTCTATTTTTGAGTTTTCTCACCAAAAAGCATTTGTGAAATGTTACTATTTCAAGAATAATAAAGATATACTCTGATTTTGAAAATACCAATTTGGCAAAAATATAAGTGTGTGACAACCATTTGATGTTAAGGAAATCTAAGAGTATAACTTTACATTCCCATTTTGCAAACTTAAAATTATAAAATATAATATTTTTATATAAATTATAATAAATATTATTAATATTATGACACTCCGATTTTATTAAACCCGACACATTTTCGTTAATTATTATAAATCGACGCATTATTTCATTATATTATTTAACATAAATTATCATCAACTAACTTTTGAAGAACTTAAAATCTTATCGTATCACGTTACTAGGGAATTTCATATGAAGAGTTTCATTTGAGTTTTTGTTTTGACGAGTTTGCTGGGTTTACGATTTAAAGTGCTCTGGCTCCTCAAACGATACTACAAGGCCTCTGGATTATGATAGCCTGAACAACGATACAATATTTCCATAATTTGATAACAAAAAATAAAAAATTAAAAAAAATAAAAAAAATAAAAAAAAAAAGTATACGTTTTAAACTTTATGAAGTATTGTTGAAACATAAACTATCACACTAGACTCTGACTTAGCACCCAGGTTCCAAAGACCCACACCACCATGCGACAATTTTTTATCCACTTGCGATTTTGCTGAACCGTGGTAATATGGTGAATTGGCTACTTAGGGATTGTCGAAATCCTGTTTGTGTTAGCTCCGGATAGGTAATGCTTCAAGAATTAATTTAGGATGCATGGTGATGTTGTTGTGGTTTAGGCGTCCAACATGTCAAGCAAGGGGATGTGAACAAAAAATTTAGCATTGCAATGCTTGACGGATGATAACTCGAGTTTACACGAAAAGATTGCGGGTTTTCGGGGTTCTGTTTGATCAAAAACGCGAAAAACGCAATTTAAAAGATAAAACCCTAAAATTAATATCGGAAGTGATTAAAAATCACGAAACACTTAGAAAAGTTAAAATATCTCATATAAGGCCTAAATTAATTAATAACCGATGTCGGGACGCGCCCGATGACGTTTTTCAGATTTACGCGGGTTAACTTCCCGGTAAACTGTCAGATTCAAACGTAACATGTAAAAGTCAAAGATAAAAATCGAGAAAGTTTAAAATATTGACCTGAAATTTATGGGGTGTGAGAGAGTAACAGTTGGTGCTTGACTTGTACTTTCAGGTGTTGTTTGAATGTTCAATAAAGGTGTATCTGCAGCAATGGTTGTTGAAGTAGATGGAGTTGTGTGTTGTTGTTGATGTTGATTAGGTGCATCAGCAGTAGTTACAGCAGAAGACTTTGACACAACTATAGTAGTTTCGTTAAGTAATTTATCAAACATCAG
This sequence comes from Tanacetum coccineum, assembly GCA_026074375.1. Taxonomy (NCBI): domain Eukaryota; kingdom Viridiplantae; phylum Streptophyta; class Magnoliopsida; order Asterales; family Asteraceae; genus Tanacetum; species Tanacetum coccineum. The sequence goes on from BQNB010041232.1 coordinate 5,722, forward strand.
ACTAAATAGCAAATCCAGCTCATTTGACGTTGTTACTGTCTCAGCTGCTTGAGGAACATTTTCTTGGCTTTGAGGACCAGGACTTAAAATGCCTTATTCAAGTGCCGTAGTCGAACATTGTGGAATGAGATCAGAATTGACATGATCTAACGCCATATGAGGCAATTCGTCAAAGTTAACATGAATGGTTTTGACTGTCACTTTTGTTCTCTTGTTATATACTCGATAAGCTCTTGATTAAGTAGAATACTGTTGGGAATTAGAGCCTTCTACAAGTTAATACTGCTCATGAAGTTTCTACTGCTAGTTCACAAGGACAATCTTCTTCCTCAACTTACGCTGATGATATCATGTTTTCCTTCTTTGCTAATCAATCTAATAGTCCACAATTGGACAATGAAGATCTGGAGCAGATTGATACTGATGATCTTGAAGAGATGGATCTCAAATGGCAGGTGGCCATGCTTACCATGAGGGTGAAAAGATTCTTAAAGAAGACAGGAAGGAATCTGAATTTCAATGGCAAAGAAACTGTTGGCTTTGATAAAACAAAGGTTGAATGTTACAACTGCCACAGGAGAGGTCACTTTGCTAGAGAATGCAAGGCACCAAGGAATCAGAGGAATAGAAATGGAGATGCTCCAAGAAGGGTTGTACTAGTGGAAACTCCTACAAATGCCTTGGTTGTTCAAGATGGGATAGGTGGTTATGATTGGAGCTTTTAGGCTGAAGAAGGCATCACAAACTTTGCTCTAATGGCCTATACATCCCAAGGTTCATCAAGTTCAGACTCTGAGGTACATACTTGCTCTAAAGATTGCTTAAAATCATATGAAACTCTTCAAAAACAGTATGATCAACAGCGTAAAGCTCTTAATAAATCTAATCTAGAAATTATAGGTTATCAAATAGGATTAGAATCATTAGAAGCTAGGATAGTTGTTCATGAAAAGAATGAAGCTATTTATGAAGAAGATATTGCATTTTTAAAGTATGATGTCCAAGTGAAAGATATTTCTATCAAAGACCTTAAAATCAGTTAGAAGAAGCTTTAAAAGAGAAAGATGATTTGAAACTTAAACTAGAAAAATTTGAAGAATCATCAAAGAATCTAACTAAACTGATTAATAGTCAAATAAGTGCTAAAGACAAAACTGGTTTTGGTTATGATAGTCAAATTAATAAGAGTGAAGTAGTTCATAGTGTGTTTAACAATATAGAAAGTGATGTGGATGATAGTCCAGTAAATGATAGATTTAAAACAGGTGAAGGCTTTCATGCAGTTCCCCCTCCCTACATTAGGAACTACATGCCCTCAAGACCTAACTTATCCTTTGTTGGGTTAGATGATTCTATCTATAAGATTAAAGTGAGTGAAACTAAAACTAGTATATCTAAGACTAGTAAGGATATTGTAGAAAAGCCTAAAACTGTTAGGTCTAGTGCTCCTATCATTGAAGAATGGGACACTGATAGTGATAATGATAGTGTGTTTAGACCTAAATCTGATCTGACAAAACCAAAGTTTACTAAAATCAATTTTGTCAAATCTGGTGAGAATGTGAAATCTGTTAATAAGGAAAACACACATAGGCAAGTAGAGTATCCTAGGAAAAGTCAAAGTCCTAGGGATAATAGAAGAAACTAGAATGGGATGATGACTCAGAAACTAGGAAATGGTTTTGAGTCTATAAAGAAAGCTTGTTTTGTATGTGGGAGTCTCAACCATTTAATCAAAGACTGTGATTTTCATGAAAATAAAATGGTAGAAAAACCAGTGTTGAATAATAAGGGAAGGGTTACTGGTCAAAGGGAAATTAGACTAGTATGGAACAATGCTTAGAGGGTGAACCACCAAAATAAATTGACTCACCCACATCCTAAAAGGAATTTTGTTCCAACAGCAGTTGCAACAAAGTCAGGACAAGTACCAGTTAATGCTGCTAAGCAAAGCTCTCCAAGAGCAGCAGCATCAATTAGTACTGCCAGGCCTGTTAATATTGTTGCCCCTAAACCAAAAGTGAATGATGCATTACCCACAACATATTCTTATTTTAAAGCACATTCACCAGTAAGAAGGGCTTTTAACCAAAAATCAGCAGCTAAAACCAATAATTTTAATAAAAAAGTTAATACTGCTAGGGTTAACAATGTAACTACTGCTGGGCCAAAAGCAGTAGTTAGTGCTGCTGAGGGAAATAGGGAAAATGCTGTTAAGTCCTCAACATGCTGGATTTGGAGACCAACAGGAAATGTTATTGACCATACCTCCAAAGACAGTGGATCATACATGCTTAAAAGATTTGACTATGTTGATCTACAAGGCAGACTCAAGTCAGTAATGGCTTGGGTCCCCCAAAAGAAACTAATCCTCTTATTTTAAGTGTAGGGTAATCCACAATATACTTTACAGGATCAAGGGATTTTTGACAGTGGATGCTCTAGACATATGACTGGAAACAAGTCCTTCCATACATATTATCAAGAAATTGATGGTGGATTTGTTGCATTTAGAGGAAGTCCTAAAGGAGGTAAAATTACTGAAAAAGGTAAAATTAGGACTGGTAAATTAGACTTTGAAGATGTATACTTTGTAAAGGAACTTAAGTTTAACCTTTTCTCTATCTCACAAATGCGTGACAAGAAAAACAGTGTTCTTTTCACTGAGACTAAATGTCTTGTTCTATCTCCTGACTTTAAGCTACTTGATGAAAGTCAAGTCTTGCTTAAAGTTCACAGACATGACAACATGTACAGTTTTGATCTAAAGAATGTTGTTCCTTCAGGAGGTTTGACTTGTCTATTTGCAAAGGCTACAATAGATGACTCTAATTTATGGCATAGGAGGCTTGGTCATATAAACTTTAAAACTATGAATAAACTTGTGAGGGGAAACCTTGTAAGAGGATTGCCTTCAAAGCTTTTTGAAAATGACCATACTTGTGTTGCTTGTCAGAAGGGAAAGCAACACAAAGCCTTTTATAAGACCAAGCTTGTGAGCTTTATCAGCCAACCCTTATAAATGTTACATATGGACTTATTTGGGTCAACATCTATAAGGAGTATCAATCACAAGACATATTGCCTTGTTGTCATTGATGACTATAGTAGGTTTAGTTGGGTTTTCTTTTTGTCCACTAAGGATGAGACTAGTGGGATCTTAAATCTTTTATTACTAGCATAGAAAACCAAATAAATTATAAGGTTAAAATCATCAGATGTGACAATGGAACTGAGTTTAAAAATAATGACATGAATCAGTTCTGTGGGATGAAAGGGATTAAGAGGGAGTTTAGTGTTGGCAGAACTCCACAACAAAATGGAGTTGCTAAAAGAAAGAATATGACACTAATAGAGGCATCTAGGACTATGCTAGCAGATTCATTATTACCTACTACTTCAGAATAGAGTTTTAGTAATCAAGCCTTACAACAAGACACCTTATAAACTATTACATGGTAGACCACCTAGTATAAGTTTTATGAGACCTTTTGGGTGTCCTGTAACTATTCTTAATACCTTAGGTCCTCTAGGCAAATTTGATGGGAAGGCTGATGAGGGGTTCTTTGTTGGATACTCTATAAATAGCATGGCTTTTAGGGTATTTAACACTAGAACTAGGAAGGTAGAGGAAAACCTACACATAACCATTCTTGAAAACAAACCTAATGTTGCAGGGCGTGGACCAGATTAGCTCTTTGATATTGATTTACTAACAAACTTTATAAATTATGAGTCAGTTACTGCAGGTAATCAAACTAATAAGAATGCAGGTACCAAGGGTAATACTCAACAATATATTATGCTACCTTTACTTTATAACAGTCCAATGAGCTTGGAGGATGCAGTTGCTGATGATGCTGGTAAAAAGACTAATGAAAAACCAACAAATAAGGGTGAAAGAAATGGTCAAGAGAAGGAAGGAGGAGCTTCAAATAAAGAAGATGACCAGAATGTGCAAGATTTCAGAGCTGTATTAGATAATTTACTTGTTCAACAGAAGGAAGGTTATGCTAACAGCACTAACATAGATAGTACTGTTAGTCTATCTGTTAGTACTGCTGGGCAAAGTTTTACTAATGCTAATGATCTTCCTACTGATCCTCTTATGCCTGATTTGGAGGATACTGCTAATCTTCTAAATAATGGTATCTTTAGTAGTGCATATGATGATGAAGATGTGGGTGCAGAGGCTGACCTTAACAACTTGGAAACCACCATGAATGTCAGTCCTATTCTCACAACCAGAATTCATAAGGATCATCCTAAAGACCAGATCATTGGAGACATAAATTTAGCTACTCAAACAAGGAGGATAACCAAGATCTCTGAAGAACTTGCTATGGTCAGTTACATCAAAAAGCAGAGGAGAACAAATCACAAAGATTATCAAAACTGCTTATTTGCCTGTTTTCTCTCACAAATAGAACCCAAGAAGGTGACACAAGCTTTGACAGATCTAAGCTAGATAGAGGCAATGCAAGATGAGTTGCTATAGTTTAGTTTGAAGAAGGTTTGTAGATTGGTTAATTTACCCAAAGGCAAGCATGACATTGGAACAAAATAGGTCTATAGAAACAAGAAAGATGAGAGAGGAATTGTAGTTAGAAACAAGGCAAGACTGGTTGCACAAGGTTACACCCAAGAAGAAGGAATTAATTATGATAAGGTTTTTGCTCTTGTTGCTAGGATAGAAGCAATCAGGTTATTTTTGGCCTATGCATCATTTATGAGGTTTATTGTGTACCAGATAGATGTGAAGAGTGCCTTTTTATATGGTACTATTGAAGAGGAGGTGTATGTGTGCCAACCTCCTAGTTTTGAAGATCCACAGTTCCCTGATAAAGTTTATATGGTAGAAAAAGCTTTATATGGCTACATCAAGCTCCTAGAGCCTAGTATGAGACCTTGTCTACCTACTTATTAGAAAATAGATTTAGAAGAGGGATCATTGATAAGACTTTATTTATCAAGAAAGACAAAGGTGATATCCTATTAGTATAGGTGTATGTAGATGACATCATCTTTGGGTCTACAAAGAAGTCTTTATGTGTTGAGTTTGAAAGTTTGATGCACAAGAAGTTCCAGATAAGTTCTATAAGGGAGCTTACTTTCTTCTTAAGGTTGCAGGTCATGAAGAGAGATGATGGAATCTTCATTAGCCAAGATAAGTATGTGGCTGATATATTAAAGAAGTTTGATTTTGTCAAAATAAGGACAACAAGGCATCCAATTTGAGGATCACAAGGCATTCTCAAGGAAGGAAGAAGCTGAGGATGTGGATGTTCATTTATACAGATCAATGACTAGATCTTTGATGTACTTGACAGCTTCTAGGCTTGACATAATGTTTGCTGTTTGTGCTTGTGCAAGGTTCCAAGTTACTCCTAAAGTCTCACATCTTGATGCTGTAAAGAGGATCTTTAGATACCTGAAAGGTCAACCTAAATTGGGCCTTTGGTATCCTAGGGATTTCCCATTTGACTTGGAAGCTTTTTCTGATAGTGATTAAGCTGGATTAGCCTTGACAGGATATTCCACAACTGGAGAGTTGTCAATTTCTTAGCAAAGATTGATTTTTCTGGCAATGTAAAAAAAGCATACTATAGTTGCCATCTCAATACTAAAGTAGAGATGTTGCTACTGCAAATATTTCTGTGGACAGTGTGTTGCGGAATACAAATCAGAGGCTTGATTATGGGGTTTTTAATTTCATGGAACTCAAGATTTACTTTTGTGATAATGTGAGCACCATTTGTATTGTAAAGAATCGTTGTTTCATTCTCTAAAACCATGGCACATTGACATAAGGCCACAATTTCATCAGAGATTATTAATGACAGAGCTCATTCAAGTGATTAAGATTACATACCAGATCACAATGTTGTAGATCTTCTCCAAAGGCATTTGAGGTTAGCATGTTTAACTTTTTGATTGCTAGCTTTGTTGGATTACTTAATCTCTGAAGTTTGGGTTTGTTAGGACTAATGATTATATGTTTGGTGATTGTATTAGAGTTAAATTCAGAAATTAAAAATGGTAGTTGTAAGGTTAAATTCTGCTAGGCAGGTTTTAGTTTGTGAGTTTTTACACTTTGTATGCTAGTTATACTTAAGGATGCTAGTTCAAACTGTTAGTCATAATTTAATACTTTTAAACAAGAAAATAATTTGATTGTGTATCTTGGTTTTGGACTACCATTTGCAAGTAAGCATATTAAGTAGTACATGGTATTGAATGCTTCACCTCTGAAGTATGCGTAAGGGGAGGCTATTATGTCAAATATGCAGTCAAGAAATTATGGAAGGACACGGTAACATCAAATAAAAGTTGTGTGAAGAGTCAATTCCAAAGAGGTCTAGTACACCTAAGATACCTCATTCTAGCGGTCTCCCTAAAAGGTTGGTGATGAGGCTGACATAGGAGTTGGGGTGACATAATGGAAGGGGCTTGCCACTATGACTTCTAGCTTAGATGCAGAGCTCGACAATGGTACATAAATTTGGACCCAATCCTTGACATAACTTATGAGTCTTTTCTCAGGGAACTGATTTAGGTATTGGTCCTAGGTGCCAAGATTACAATTTTCGGGGGGGGGGAGGGGGTGAAGAAGCTCAAAATTAGTTTGAGGGCTTGCATTTTAAACAGTCCTATGATCCACCTGTCTAAGACGTTAACACCTTGGGAAGTGGGGTAGGCTGCATGAAACTTATGGAATTGATGTGGGAATTTTGTACCAAACTGTCTGGTTAGGGCTCTTGATTTGTGTGATATAAATACTGAAAGAGTGAAAATTAGTGAGAAAAAGATATGAGAGATATAGTAAGTTGAATACGAAAGAGAGTTGGTGTGATATAAAAACAAAAACGACGTGAATTGGTGAGAAAAAAAAATGAGAGATAATAGTGAGCTGAAAAAAAATAGAGAAAGAATGCTTGTGAGGATTTAAATTTATGTGGAATTACTTGTTTGGATAGAAATTGGAGTTGTTACTACCAAGCATAAACTTAATACTGCCATTTTTAAGTTAGTATTGCCAGGCATATCTTAATACTGTTGGGTAAAGTTAATACGGCTGGGCTTAATGTTAGTACTGTTAGGCTAAACTTAGTAATGTTGGTTAACCGTTAATACTGTTTGAGGCATAACAGAATTTCATTAATTAAAGATAGCCGTTGAGATATTTTTGCTAACTACTTTGCTTATAGTGTTTCCTGGATTTGGTTAAATTCTTCGATCTTTCTTTTATCTATCAAGATGTCTTCAAGATAAAATACTCAATTTTTTTCAGTTCGGTCCAATTAGAACCTTAAGTTACTCTCTTTATTTATCTCAATTACCTTTACCAAACATACATACTCTCATCTATGATCATAACCCAGAACCCTAATCCTACTTTTCTAAATCGAATGGCGAATTTGGACTTCTGTGACAAACACAATATGGTCGCCTTCTTGAAGAAACCAGAGGGAAGTGAAGGATTTCATCAGATAGTGGATTTTATCAATTCTAGATCTTATTAAGTTGCTCTTACTTGAAAATTCCAATACCATCTATGTATCACTCAATCCATTAGGTTTTGGAAAAACTGCTTATTCAAGCACATCTATTGAGAATGGAAGTGATGGAAATAAATGATACCTAATTGAGAGAGTGGTTAAGGACTGTTAACTGAAGCATCATAAGAGGCATCTCTAGCTAAATGATTCTCTATGGTATTAAGTACTTTGCCTAATACTGAATTTTTTTATGCACTTGCTCTTTATGGGGTTTGTGTTCTATTATTTGATTAATTTTTAAATAGGGGAACTTTTACCCTTTAATAGGAGGTTTTTGATTCATACCATCCTTCATTGTGTTGGTGCTATGAAAATTGCTTAGGATCAAATTTAGTAGCTAATAGCCACTGCTATAATTTTGCTTTGGCCACAGACAGAACCTTTAATTTTTAAAATGTGGATTTTTGATGCATGTTAATATACTTGGATAATCAGTCTAAATTTTTAATGTATCCTAAGATTTATACAATTCTTTTTGAACAGACACAAAAGAAAAGCTTTTACCTCACAAAAAGAAACTTTTGTTCCTACTACTTACTTACTCAAAAACTTTTTGGCAATATGAGAAGGATTTCTAAGGGTTATAATGGGGTAGACATTCCATTGTTTCCAACAATGCTTGTTTAGGGCCTAATTTTTTAGGGTGAAGGATCAACAGTCCCAGTTGAGTCCTATCACACACCCACCAGTACTCCATCCACCTTACAACCACCAACTTTACCACCATCTATGCAAACAACCTGTGTTGTAGAAGAGGCTGCTACCATGCCTCATGATTCACCTCTCCCAAGAGTTCACTTACTTAGAAGTGATGAGGGCAGTATGACACTTCATGAATTGATAGTTCTTTGTACCATATTGTCCAATAAAGTGGAGAGTTTGGAATCCGACTTGAAGCAGACCAAACTAACATATGGTGCTGCTTACACTAAGCTTATCATAAAGGTAAATAAGTTGGAGAACAGAATTAAGTCAAGCAAAGCTAGAAGAAGGGTCATACTTATTATTTCAGAAGATGAAGGTAACTTGGAGGATCCTTCCAAATAGGGGAGGAAGATTGCTCAGCTTGATAAAGATGAGGGAATTACTCTGGTACAAATGGGTGCACAGACTTAGGGGAGGCATGAGCATGATTTGGAACCTAATTTTGATTTTACTGCTCCTGAAGAAGTTTATACTGCTGAGCCTAATATTAGTACTACTAATGTACCAGTTAGTATTGTTGGTGCAAAAGTTAGTACTATCATCCTTGAAGTTAAAATTGATGTTGAAAGTTTAGTGTACATCAAAAGAAGTGCAGCAAAGAGAAAAGATAAAGGCAAAGCTATTATGAAAGAAGTTGAACCTGTTCAGAAGAAAACAAAGATGCAACTAGAGCAAGAAAGACTTGGGTATGAAGAAGCTTTGAGATTGCAAGAACAACTTGATGAAGAAGAAAGGCAAAGGATATCCGCGCGCATGAAGAAGCCACACTAACCAATTTTAATGCTGAGAATGGGATAACATACAAAGCTCAAATTGAAGTGCTGAAGAAAGTAGCCCAGAAGTTACAAGCAGAAAGAAAGAAGAAAATTCCTCTAAAGTTGGAAAGCAATATGTTGTAGAAATGATAAATGAAAGAAAAGAGTTGTTTGCCCAACAAAGAGTGAACAAAGAAGGAACAAAGCCCATGGACTCAAGCTTACAAAGATCTTACATTGTGTAATTATTCAAGAATTATAGGAAGTCACACTCTACAACAATTGAAGAAACTTTCCTTTGATGAGATCAAGGAGTTATTTGAGACTACAATAAAGAGGGTAAAAGATTTTGTTCCCATAGAGAGTGATAGATTAGTTCCTAAGATATTAACTGGAAGTTCTAAGAGAACTGCAGAAACAGAACTTGAACATGAAGGGTCTAAGAGGCAAAAGACTAATGAAGAACAATCAGCTGAAGAGGAAAAGGAATTATCAGAAGAAGAGCTACAGAAATTGATGATGATAGTTCCAGTGGAAGAAGTCTATGTTGAAGCCCTACAGGTCAAATATCCAATCATAGACTGGGAGGTTTACTCTGAAGACACAAGAAAGTATTGGAAAATTATCAGAGTTGGAAACCATACAGAAGCTTATCAGACTTTTGATGATATGTTAAAGAAATTTGATAGAGATGACCTGGATAAGCTATGGAGTTTGGTTAAAGAAAGATTCAGTTCAACAGATCCTACTGATGACAAAGAAAGAACATTATGGGTTGAATTGAAGAGGTTGTTTGAACCTGATATTGATGACATTCTGTGGAAGCTTCAGAGATATATGCATGATCCATTGACATGGAGGTTATATGATACATGTGGTGTTCACCATGTATCTACAGACAGAGGACATGATATCTTCATGTTGGTTGAGAAAGATTATCCACTGACAAGAGGGATTTTGACTTTGATGTTGTGTAACAAGCTGCAAGTGGATCAATATTCAGAGATGGCAAATGAACTTTTAAAGAAAATCTTCATACTAGCAAACAGACCAAGACAGTAAAGTGTTTGGAAGCATCCTCTCTACACAGAAGGTTTAATTCAGAAACTTGATGATTTGAAGGTAAATCACAAGTTTAGGGGAGGATTGTTAGGAATTAAGGGCTTCTACAAGTTTCTACTGTTGGTTTAACTTAGTACTGCCAAGGGAAGACTTAGTACTGCCAAGCTAAGTTAGTATTGTTAGTGTTATAGTTAGTACTGTCAGTACAAAATGTTAATACTGTCAGTCTATTAGTACTGTTAGTTATAATAGTTAGTACTGCTTATGTAATATGCATGAGATATATTAGGAATAGATATGCATGATCATGTAACGCGTTTAGGAACCCTACAACATAGATCTAGATATCAAGTTTATATAGTTTTCATAGCAAATATAGTTAGTATTCATAGTTTCAAGGTTATTCTGTAACTTTGATTGTGCTTAATATATTGAAAGTTTAGCAAGATCTTGTTTTACTGTTTTATTGTTCTTCTTAGTATTACAAGCTAGATTCCGCATAGTACAATATTTACAATCTTAGTTTCAACTATAGTTGTTTTGGATCTATCCAACACAACTAAGCTTTAACAAGCTAAGTAAGATCTGTTCAAAAGGGATCAACACATTCTTAAAAAAAATTTAGTAAAAGAGTACCATTTTCAAACACAATAAGTTCAGCTTTTGGATAGAAAATTAAGATAAATTTTTCAAAAAACACAAGTTTTCCAAAGATTTTTGAAAAATATGATTATACAACCAAACTAATGTAACAACAATTCGATGGTCACTAAGCCACTCACTCCTCATTTTGTTAAGTGCAGAAAACAGACAAAACCGGACATGACTTAGACCATTTACCCAACTGAGTGTAATAGATAGTCATAAACCACTTTGAACTTGTTTTTGAAACAATCTTTTCACAACTTTAAAATTTGCCTTTGTTGAAACATGAGACTGTAGATCACAGTTGAATCTCCATGTTTATTTGTTTTTCTCAAGTCCTTTGAATGATTGATCACTGAATGAAAATTTTAGTTATGCAAAACATATACTTATATACAATATTTGGATGGTCAGTAGATTGCTCAATCCTAATCCTGTTAATTTTAGAATATAGTCGTAACCGGACGTAATCTTCACCATTTGGCCCATTTATCAATATAAAAATATGATTTTATAACTAAATTTATCATTGGTTTCTGTAAAATTCCATTTTGTTTAACAATTAAGCCCTTTTGAGTATTCGAGAAAATTTAGCCCATTGAGATTGTTTATTGAAACCTAAACTGAAAGCCCAATTTTGCTTTTATGAAACCCATCAATTAGCCCAAAATATCATTTACTAAACCAATCAGTTTGGCCTAAAACTGTTTACGAAACCATTTGAGAAGCCCATATGAAACAAAAACCTAAAAATATTACTTTCGTAAACATAATTAACATAGTAAAAATGAGAAACTTAAAGTATTTGTTTAGTTTTCAGCTTATTTTATCATTTTATCATCAGTTTAAGACCGTTCTTATGTCTGAAAGCAGTATTTCAAGTTTACAAAACCTATCAAGGTTATGAAACCTCATGATCTTAATCTACAAATGATATTTTCAGTGATCAATTCATTCTAATCATGTTCTGTGATATGTATCAATGTTTTACCTCAATTAATTTCTCATTTAAATCACTTTTCATTTGTACGAAACCCTAGATCTATATAAAACCGATATTAAACAATTAATAATAACAATTAAGCATAAAGAAATCACATAGATCACGGTTCTTATGTTTTTCCTATCACTATGAACTGATGAAACGATTTGGATCATGGTTTTCTAAGTTACGAAAGCTCAAGCTTATGCAAAGAATGTACGAAACCTTTTTACTGTGAGTGTACGAAAGTGAAAAGTTACGTATGAATCCTATACCTTTTATACTTTTGAAAATAACTTTGTAGTTTTGGTATTTTTAGTCCCTCAAGTTACTTTCGTAAGCATTATTAGTTCATATGAAACTCTCTTTTGAATTTGACATTTTCAGTCCCTCTTCTTTCTTTTGTAAACCTTAATAACCTGTACGAAACTATCTTTTGCATTTTGATATATTTAGTCCTTATAGTTACTTTTGTAAGCTAATTTTTTTTCCATAACTCCCCCTTGGAGTTAGACCTATTTGCACAACAAACCTTTTGAAATATTTTGCAATTAAGTTCTCATTTTTTTCTTAAAAATTTATAACTCCCTCTTGAACAAATGTCTATTCGAATTTCTTTCCTTTTAATAAAATTTTGTTCAATAAGAAGTTATTTTTTTGTTTTAGAACACATTTTTATTTTCTGATGATGAAGTGACAGAAAAACTTTATAACTCTCCCTCAATAAGATATCTAATTAAAGAACTTATCAAGAGATAGTTACTTTTGCAGTTTTGGACATTTTGAGAAGATTTTAAAAATCAAGACTCTCATAACTCCTCCTTGAATAATAATCTATTTAAAGACCTTATTCAAGAGATTGTTATTTTTGTTGTTTTTCCACACTTGAAATTTCCAATATTTATGATTTTTGAATAAATCATCGTTTTGTGAATGGATTATGATTAAAAAAACACATATTTTAGTAGTGAAAGATCATTTTATGAATGATTTACTCCCCATCGGTTCATGATATATTCTTGCTTTAAAAGAACCACTTTTTATGAAAATCGTATCATGAGACTGATTAAAACGGAGAAGATATGTGTTTGCATCATTTAAATTATATTTTTGTGTTTTTGTATTTTCAATTTTTATTTGTTTTTCATTTTATGAAAAAAAAAAATTGTTGTTTTTGAATTTTTCCAATTTTTATTTTGTTTTGAAAATTTTATTTACAAAAGTTTTTGATGTATGATATTGCATTTAAGAAGATAACCTTGCGAGACGTTCCAACTCAGCTCGAGTCATACATCTCATACCAATCATGTGAACTAAATACTCAAACCTTTCTTTTGGAAGGGCTTTAGTAAATAGATCAGCAAGTTGATATTCCGTCCCGACAAAGTAAATTTCAATGGTACCTCATTCAACATGCTCCTTGATAAAGTGATAACATATGTTAATGTGTTTTGTACGTGAATGTTGTACCGGATTGCATGAAATGGCAATTGCACTTTTTGAGTCACAGTACATTGGAATCTTGTTGTAACGATATCCATAATCAAGCAGTTGCGTTCACATCCACATGACTTATGTGCAGCATGCTGACAAAGATACGTACTCAGCTTCTGTAGTTGACATAGTAGTACAGTCCTGCCTTTTTGACGACTAGCTGACTAGCTTATCTCCTAGAAACTGAAGTCCTCTAGATTTGCTTTTATAATCATCAAACCCTGCTAAATCTGCATCTGAATATGCAATTAGCTTAAATCCAAAATCATTCAAGTACCACAATCCCTTGTTAATGGATTGTCGAAGGTACCGAAAGATCCTTTTGAACTCTTTGAGGTGTTTTTCAGTTGGACGTGATTGATAACGTGCACATACAAATGTTGCAAATGCAATATCTGGTCGACTTGCAGTAAGATACATGAGTCCTCCAATCATATTATGATATTTAGTTTAATCAGTTAGAGTACCTGTAAATCTGCATTGATTTTGGCAGTAGCCATTGGTGTCGTAACAATATCACATTTTTCCATTTCGTGTTTCCTAAGAAGTTCCATAGTGTATTATGATTGGTTTATGAAGATTCCATGGGGGGGGGGGGGTTGATGAATCTAAAGTTTAAGAAAGAATTTCATCTCACCTATCATTGACATTTCAAAATAATCTTTCATTAGTTTTGCAAATCTGTTTGAAAAAAATAGATTTGTGGAACCCAAAATAATGTCATCGACATATATTTGAACGAATAAAATGTCATCGACATATATTTGAACGAATAAAATGTCATCCCCATGTCTTCGTGTAAACAGTGTTGGATCAACAATACCTTTTGTGAAATGGTGTTCAATCAAGAAGGAAGAAATCTTGTCATACCATGCTCGAGGGGCTTCTTTGAGACCATACAGAGCTTTTTTGAGACGATAAACATGATTTGAAAAGTCTAGATCTACAAATCCATCTGGCTGAGTTACAAAAGCTTCTTCTTTCAATGGACCATTCAGGAATGCAGTCTTTACATCCATCTGGTATATTGTAAAGTTCTTCTGAGCCGTGTAAGCCACAAACATACGAACATCTTCTAGTTGTGCGACTGGAGAAAACGACTCCTCAAAATCTGTTCCTTCTTGTTGACCATAACCCTTTGCAACAAGACATGATTTGTTCCTAATGACTGTGTTTTCAGCATCCGTCTTGTTTTTCTAAAGCCATTTTACCTTAATTGCATGTCTGCCTTTAGGTAATGGAACAAGTTCCCATACATCTAGACGTTTGAACTGGTTAAGTTCACCTTGCATTGATTCCATCCAGCTATGATCAAGCATAGCTACTTTGATGTTTTTGGGTTTAGTAAGTCTCACTGTGAGTGCATACATACACAACTCTACATCGGTTCAGATTCTATTTCTTGTTTAAACGGGCTTTGAAGGGTCACCAATCACTTGTTGAATTGGATAATTCTTAGTGCACTTATCAGTGTAGCGATGTTGTTGATGAAACTCATGCATATTTGATGGGTCCTAATAGTTTGATGATGAATCTGATTCTTCGAACTTAGGTGTTTCAAAAGTATGCATGATTGTATTCCCGTCAAGTTCTGCAACGTATTCTTGAAGTTGTTCATCAGAATGAATTTCCAAGACTAGAGTTGATGATTCTTGTGTTGTGGGTTCTTCTGAAGAAGTTACTATTTGTGGGGCATCACTATCTTCAACAATGATTGAAGACGGTGATAGAGTATCTTCAACATCAAGAGTATTTGCAGTGAAATTTTCTAAACATTTGGAAGTACTCGGCGAAAAATATTCTTCATACAAAGGACCAAACAAATTATCCAAGTCTTGTTGTGACGGTATTTCATTCAGTTCTTCTGATGAATCTTGAAAATTTAGGCAGTTAAGATCGGGTCCTGAATTGTTACATTCAGAAGCCATAGCTGTGAGTTCATCAAATTTGACATGGATCGTTTCCATAATCTTTTTGGCTCGGAGGTTATAGATATGAAATCCTCTTGATGACTCAGAATACCCAATAAAGATACCAACGTCAGCCTTTTGTTTCATTTTCCTAAGATCATTACGATCATTTGTTGGTTAACAAATAGATCCAAACACATGAAAGTATTGAACATTGGGTTTTCTTCCTCAAATCAACTCATAAGGAGTCTTATTATACCGAGTGTGTATGAGAGCTATTTTGAGTAAAGCAAGCAGTAGCAATGGCTTTGGCCCAAAGAAATTTTGGAATTTTTGAAAAGATAAATGATGTGTCATTGTGTGGTGTATATTTTACTGATTCAAGTTTTGAATTTATATTTTGCTGACTAAACCAAAAACAACACTTTAACGGGCAGTGTACCTGATTGGTAGTAGTTTCGTGGTAAGTAGGGTGTCGAACACTTGAAGCGAGGTTAAATCTATCAATTTAATTAATATATTGGTTATCTAATCTATGTTAATTCTATTCTATCTAAACCTATGTCAGTCCTAATCCTAATTCTAACAGGAAAATAGGGTTTTCAGCCTGAGAGACTGGCACGGTTTGGTTGGTGACTACAATCAATTCAAGGCACTTTAACCCATGCAAGCAAATAATCAAAAGATAAAAGAGCGGTCGAGCCATATATAAGAAAATTGTATTAACCATTATTAATCCAATTAGAAAGTTAGTTTGTTTATTAAGTGCAATGATTTCTTCTCTCGAGGTGGCATATCATTCTTAAGACTTAGGCATTACATCATCCTAAGACCTAGACACATTAATTTTGTCACAATTAAAGCATCCGCATAAAGCATCCTTATTTACTGATTATAATCTATCTTAGGGATTAAAGCAATGGTGATCTTGTTAAACCCTAGCTCATAGAGACTTTACCCACTTATTACTTAATGGTAATTTATACACTAGTAGTCCACTTGTCTAACTATCCAATGGAATCAAAACATTATTTGTTAAATTATCTAGGTCACCTGCTAGTCAACATAATCAATAAACCATTGACAATATCTAATTAACTAGTTAAGCTCGAAGCGTATCCTAGACACAGATTTAGAAGGATAATATTTGTGATCTAATGGTTCTAGATGTATAAATTACTATATGGAGAGCTATCCCATACTCTAGATATACTTGGTATGTATCACTAGATCCAGTTGAATGATAGGTCGCATACAAAAGCGCGTAAACAAGTATAAATTAATAATCATAAACAAGCATTCAACGATAAATCAAGAAATCGAGATAAATAAATACCAAACATTCAGATCTTTATAATAATGGCTAATACCCGAAGGTATTAGCCTTTAAACATCATAATAAATGCAAAAGCAAATATTTAGCCAAGGTAAACTAACTGAGTTAACGAGTAATACCAAAAACTAAATGATTACTAAAGTTTATGAATTACACGTTGTCTCCTATGGAATTGATAACGTTGCTCGACCTCTTCTGCTCTTTTTCTCCTCTAAAAATCAACTTTTATGGTTTAGGTATCGAGAATATGATTTAGCACACTTAAAACTTGTTTTTTAGTTTTCTATTTATAAGGTCTGGAAGTCGATTCGATATGGCGTATCCAAGGATTAAATACGGCATATTGGGGATTTCTTGGAGTAGGGACCACGTTTGATATTTTCCAGAATATTCGCATACTATATCTTTGATACAGCATATTGAGTCTCTTTATATACGGCATATTGAGCTTTATTCCTTTGTGGTCTTTGGTGAGTGCAGGCACGGATATGCCATATTTTCCTTGATGGATACGGCGTATTGGTCTTCAGAATAGTAATCTTCAAAATATCTTCACTTAAGCTCCAGAATGCGTGCCTTTTGCTAATATTCACCAATTACTCCATAAGTATTACAATTCTTAAATATAAACGATTAAGTAACAATTCTTTGCAATAGTTATACAAAATGGGTTAATAACATAGGATAAATGATGCTATAAAATAGACGTTAATTGATGTCATCAGATATCCCCCTATTTGAATCCTACTTGTCCTCAAGTAGCCTTTAGAAGTTTATAAAAATGTATCCCTAAGGATATATTCTGTTAAAGCATTTATTCGATCCATTACAAGTACAAAACCAAACACCTCATGAAATAGGAAGATGAAAACACTCAAATCACTCAACTAATCTATGTGGTAGCATGTAACTAAATTGCTCATTTGCTCGGTCATGATGAGTTATCTATCATAAGCTTGGCAAGGATACACATCTCCACCACTAAAGCCAAGGAGTAACAAGTTTATAAAGGTAAATATGGGTTTGTGTGATAAGGTTTAGGGTTGATCATTCTTTAATCTTTCATCAGAAATACCACTCTAACAAGGCAGCTAAAGCACACATACATGCCCGTAACGACGGAATAGACATGTGTGTTCGATCACATCCTCATTCGAATTTAACCAACGGTTAGGATGAAGAATGATATAGGGTAGGAACCTTCTAACTTTCACCAAAAATCATAAACCAACAAGGTAGCTGAGACATGCATACATGGCTGTAATGACAGAATAGACATGCACGCTCGTACAAATCCTCATTCGCGTAAAACCAGCGGCTAGTCATTAGGAAATATAAGTAAATTGTTGTTAAATAAAAATTACAAAACAAATAGATTAAGTCTAAAAGACAAGTTGCTAGACACTTTTTCTCGACCGTTATCATGATAAAGACACAACTATTTACAACGTCTTGATCATAGATAAAAACAACCTAAGTTGGCGTTCCCGTAACGGTCAACTTCCCAATCATACCATACTTTACATACTTTATAAGGTAAGTAACGATATCTTCCACTTTATACAATACTCTACATCATCGATTTGTATCAACGAATAATCGATCCTTCATGTAATTCGTTCGGTAGTTGCGAAACGATTATCTTCAAACTTTCCTTCTCTTTTTTGTTGTGATTTTTCTAATTTTTTTGTGGTCTTTGGTGAGTGCAGGCACGGATACGCCGTATCTTCCTTGATGGATACGGCGTATTGGTCTTCAGAATAGTAATCTTCAAAATATCTTCATTTAAGCTCCAGAATGCGCGCCTTTTGCTAACTTTCACCAATTACTCCATAATTACTGCAATTCTCAAATGTAAACGATTAAGTAACAATTCTTTGCAATAACTATACAAAATGGGTTAATAACATGGGATAAATGATGCTATAAAATAGACGTTATTTGATGTCATCAAATATCCCCCCACTTGAATCCTACTTGTCCTCAAGTAGCCTTTAGAAGTTTATAAAAATGTATCCCTAAGGATATTTTCCGTTAAAGCATTTATTTGATCTATTACAAGTACACAACCAAACACCTCACGAAATAGGAAGATGAAAACACTCAAATCACTCAACTAATCTATGTGGTAACATGTAACTAATTCGCTCAATTGCTCGGTCGTGACGAGTATTCTATCATAAGCTTGGCAAGGATACACATCTCCACCACTAAAGCCAAGGAGTAACAAGTTTATAAAGGTAAATATGGGTTTTTGTATGGAAAGGCTTACGGTTGATCATTCTACAATCTTTCACCAGAAGTACCACTCCAACAAGGCAGCTGAAGCACACATACATGGCCGTAACGACGGAATAGACATGTGTGTTCGATCACATCCCCATTCGAATTTAACCAACGGTTAGGATGAAGAATGATATAGGGTAGGAACCTTCTAACTTTCACCAAAAGTCGTAAACCAACGAGGCAGCTAAGACATGCATACATGGCCGTAATGACGAAATAGGAATGCATGCTCGAACAAGTCCTCATTCGCGTAAAACCAGCGGCTAATCATTAGGTGAGAGGGAAGTAAATTGTTGTTAAATAAAAATCAAGAAACAAATAGATTAAGCCTAAAGTACAAGTTGCTAGACACTTTTTCTCGACCGTTACCATGATAAAGACACAACTATTTACAACATCTTGAGCATCAATCAAAGACAACAACCTAAGTTGGTGTTCCCATAACGGTGAACTTCTCAATCATCCCAAAACTTTACATACTCTACAAGGTAAGTGGTGATATCTTCCACATTATACAATACTCTACATTGTTGATTTTTTAGACGTATCAACGAATAATCGATCCTTCGTGTAATTCCTTTGGTAATTCTCTTTGCGAAACGATTATCTTCAAACTTTCCTTCTCTTTCTTTCTCTTTTTTTTATTTTTTTGATTTTTTTTGCTAACTATGCTTCAAATCTCGGTGTAGTTTCACCATCTTTACGATCATAATTATTCTGGATAATTCCTTCGTTAGTTCTTTCGTTCTTTGGATTCACCATTAATTGTGATGGTAATAAAATCACATGAGTTCTTTGGATTCACCATTCCTTCGTTAGTTCTTTCGTTCTTTGATATTTTCTAGAATATTCACAAATTATATCTTCGATACAGCGTATTGAGTCTCTCTGTATACGGCGTATTGAGCTGTATTCCTTTGTGGTCTTTGGTGAGTGCAGGCATGGATACGCCGTATCTTCCTTGATGGATACGGCGTATTGGTCTTCAGAATAGTAATCTTTAAAATATCTTCATTTAAGCTCCAGAATGCGCACCTTTTGCTGATATTCACCATTTACTCCATAATTACTGTAATTCTCAAATATAAACGATTAAGTAACAATTCTTTGCAATAGTTATACAAAACGGGTTAATAACATGGGATAAATGATGCTATAAAATAGACGTTATTTGATGTCATCAATAAGCATTGTTTGTGCAGCCTCGACTAGAGTATAATTTCATCGTTCAACAACACCATTTTGTTGTGGAGTTCAAGTTGTTGAAGTATGATGTACAATACCGAATTTTCCATAAAACGACCACAATTTCTTGTTTTTAAACTCAGTTCCATTATCAGTTCGAATCTTTAGAATTTGAGCCTTTAGAGTCCGTTGAACTTGATTCATCAAATTGATGATCATATCTGGAGCCTCATCTTTGGTACCAAGAAAGTATACCCAGGTGTATCGAGAATAATCATTGACGATCACTAGAATATATTTCTTGCCATTGATACTTTCAACCCTCATTGGCCCACACAAATCCATATGAATTAATTCAAGTTTGGATTCTATACTTGGAACCAATTTTGATGGAAAGAAAGCTTTCTTGCTTTTTCCTTACTCACATGCTGAACATAAGTGATCTTTATCATACTTAAATTTTAGAAGCCCACCAACTAGATCGTTTGACGTGAGTTGATTAATGGTACCAAAATTCAAATGAGAAAGCCTGCGGTGCCATAACCAATATTTTGTTGATGTAGCTTTGGACATTAAGCACACTTGAGAAGAAGCCACCATAATATAAATGGAGATAGTGTAGAGATTAGATTCACGAGAACCGGTAAGCAAACCATCACCCTCTAAATTCCAAACATAGCAAGTGTTTGAACGAAAGGATACTTCTAAATCTCCATCACAAAATTGTTTAACCAAAAATAAGTTATGTCCAAGGCCTTCAACATAGTATACGTAACATATCATGAGATTGCCTTAAACATAAGCACCATATCCAGTGATTGTTGTGAAGTGACCATTCCCAAAGTAGATTGTTCCCATGAATTTCTCAATGAAATTTCTTAGCAGTTGAAGATTGCCAGTCATATGCTTTGAGCACCCGCTATCAACAATCCAAAGGACGAGCTGGATCACCTGCATTACATGAAACAAATGCATATGGAAGAGTGGACAACTTGGCTACCCTTTCTGAATGGTAACCGGTGTGTTAGATTTAGATCGAACACGGGTACTACTCTTTGTTTCACTAGATTGTAATTGAGCAGTTTTGCTTTTGGGTGTCTAATTAAAACATGGTTGGTATTCAAACCATTTCTACCACTTTTAACTTATTGTTATTTTGTTTATCATGTAATTGCTAAGTGTCCTACTTTGTCTAGATCCACGGGATAGTGATAATGTACTAGAGACCTTATTTGTTGCTGTTGGGGTTTTAGCAACGCTAAATCTAGATTTTGCAACTACTGAGGGAACTCCTAAACTTCCAGAGTTTGCTGATTTTTGTGTAGTGAATAAGGCTCTTTTTACCCTAGAATCTTTAGACAACACATAACGAGCAACACATTTTTCATGAGAAAGCAAAAACACATCTTTACCATAAGAAACACAAACAAGATTCGAACCATCATTAACAACATTTACAGTCTTAGTATTTAATACACTTGTGTTTGATTGATATTCATTCAAATTCATTGTTTCACGCTTATTAGAATCTATCATAACACTACTTGGCATCTTCCGAACATAAGCAGATGAGCTCTTAGCATTAGTATTCTTGAAGACTCTATTCTTTGATTTAGTGTCCTTAGACTTTGGCCTTCTAACACTATTAGAACTCCCTACTCCTGTGGAATTAGAAACATTCATGTTAGTTTTAGAATCTCGCGTGTGTGATTCCTGTTTTTGAATTTTATACATGCCTCGTGTAATAACATTTGCATTCTGTTTCTGTTTTTGCTCACTTTTGGGTGTAGAATGTGAAGTGACTGGTTTTGACCTATTTGTGTTGTCCTTTGATTTTAAAACTTTCTTAGCCTGAACTGCTATGTTAGTAGGAAAAGGTGTTACACAAAGAAGTTTTCCTGAGGTCACAGATTTGTCAAACTTAGTATTCACACTTCCCTTTTTCAAAGGTTTTGAGTTTTTCCTTAAGCTTAGAAATTATCATCAAAAGATCTTGATTCTTAAAGTGCACGTCACCATAAGCATATGTATTTTGACTGATATTTTCAACTAACTCATTAACCTCTTGTTGATGTTGAGCCCGTGTTTCTATTATTGAATTGAAAAGCTTTTGATATTCAAGTTTAATATTTTCTCGTTCTTGAACAACATAATCAACTTATGTTTTTAGCAACACGTTCTCATCATTCAACTTTGACAACCTTGACTTCCAAAAGACATCACAAGCCATTTTCTCTTTTTGATGTTGTAATTTAATTCAAAATCAATACTTTGAGATTGTGATTGCTTAAAATAATTTTCAAGAATTTTGATTCTCTTGAGTAAATTGGCTTGGATATCTTTGGATTCATCTAAAATTTTTACAATCTCATTTTCTAACAACTCATTTTTCTGTTTTGCAACAGAAAGCAACAAACAATCTCGAATTTCACTTGTCAATGATACTTCCAAAAGTCGATCAATTTCATTTTGAAGAATATTTGATTTTGGAGACTTTTCCTCAACTTTATGTTTCATTGATTCAAAAATATTTAGCATATCTTGTACTTCTTCCATAAGTTCTTGTTTAAGTTCTTTCAAAGTCTTGGACAAACATACATACATCAAAATGACATCAGTTTTATAAAACTCTCTTAAAGAATTTTGACTGTCAGACATCCATCTTCTTTTTCTATCTTCTAAAAGAGTGACATCAATTATATCCTGTAAGGCATTAATTGCTAAATCCATTTTGTCAAACATGTTTAAAAATTTGCTCTCTTTTGGCATTTTAGGAATCTGCGGTTCTGCCTTGACTTCTTTTGACTCAGAACTTATATTAGAGGTAGAAGGAATTGAAAAATATGTTTGATCGACAAAAGTTTCTTGTTCTGGAACAAACATTTAATAAAGAGCATTTAATTTGTTATAATCTAGTTGAACCATTTTGTTTCTCATTTTCAATCGACTTTCTTCCGTATCCACTAAAGTTTCCTCAGAGTCTGGTGAATCAATTTTTAATGTTGTACTATAAAGCTTTTCACCATGATACATTTTTGATTGTACTACAATGGCTTTCTTGAGAAGTTTGAGGTTTTTATACCCCAACCCAGCTTTGAGAAATGGATCATAAACCTTATTTAGTGTTTTTCAAAGCATGTGAATTGTTTGAACTGATTGACCCAATTTATAAACAATTCGATCATGAGAACTCAGTTTTTCCTCGAGACCAACAATATCTTCAAGATATCAATCTTCTCGTTCTTTGAAAACCTTTTTAGCTAACTGAGTTTCATGCTGAATTATTATCTTTTCATTTTAAACTTTGAAAAATTCACTTTGAATTTGGTCTTTTTCTTTCAAAATTCTCTCATTGGTGTCTTTATCAGCACGTATTTCACGTTCTAATTTATCACATGTTTTTTTATATTTTGAACACTGAATTGTTTTTTACTCAAATGATCCATTCCTTACACATCTCAAGCTCCTGTTGTAGCAACATTTTTTACTTTTTAAGATCATTACTTAATTGTTTTTTATTTTCAGCTTCTCTCAGAGCATTGTATGCTAGAATTTTAACATCATGATATGGATCATGAGCATTCAAATCATGGTCATCCGATCCACCATTATTTTCCACATAAGGATCATCAAATATGATACTTGAATCAATTTGATTATCAGCAGATGTGTTAATAATAGTTTTACATTTATCATAGTTTGTATGTTCATGAAACCTGTTAGTTATCATTTTGTTTGAAGCAATTACCTCACTGACAGCTTTTGCATCATCTTTTGGCTCTTTTACATCATAGTCATTGGCTGGTTAAATTCGTGCCATCATGATTACCGCAGTTGTTAGCTCTTCCAATGCTTCATCTCCGAATAAGCATGAAATCATTATCTTCATCATTGAGGTTGCTTCTGGATTCATCTTTCATAGCTAACAACATTTGTTCTCTGAAATACTTTGCATCATAAATTCTTGGTTTTGAACAATCACGAGCGTAGTGGCATTTTTCATTGCAGTTATAACACTGAACATTCGCCTTTCCCTGATTTGACTCAGTTCGTGGAACACGCTAAACAATCTGATTACTGTCATTATTCTGAGTTGATCCACTTCCTGCATTAAATGCTTGATTCATGTTTTGTCTCCCTGCATTCCTATTATCATTTCCACCAAATCCTGCATTCTTGGTTTGTATGTCAACTATACCATCATGAATCACAGCTTGATTTCTTGTGTTTGATGAAGTACGAAGATGATTATTGGTAGGTGTAGAGAACTTTTGGGTGATTGCTCGAGCCAGTAACATCATTGCAGTTGTAAGCTTGTCTTCTTAAGAATCCCCTTGTAACTCCCCTTGATAATCTTTTTCATAATCAACAACTAATGAAGGATGTGTGACATAATATGATTGTGGTGACTGTTAGTAAGAAGGATTTGCATAAGACTGTGATGAAGAAGCATTTGAATGAGTGATTAGGGTTAATGGATCATGATTCTTGGCAGCTCTCTTTGCTTTGGATGCTTGAACATGTGGTTTGAATTGTACTAAGGAATCATACAATTGATCATATAAAATTGTTTCTCCTGTTTGGTTGTGACAAATTATGGTAACATATTTGCTCCACTCGTGTTGCAAGTAGTTGAGAAACTTGGTGTTGATTGACATTGCAATAGGACGAACATTGTTACAATCCATAATATTCACAAGAGTTGCCAATCGTTCATACACAGATTCTAACGATTCTCCTTCCTTTGCTGCAAATTTGTCAAACTCATCCATAATTCGTGAGTGTCTTACGTGATTAGTATCATCAGAACCAAACATCAACCTTCTAATTCATTCCCACATTTCCTTAGCATTCTTACAAGCGTCCATTGAATTGTAGATGTCATTTGGTATTGCTTGAAGAAGATAACTCATGATTTTCACATAAGCTATGAATTGCTTCTTGTTTATCTCAGTCATTTTGGACAATGGTTCAAGTATCTTCACTTGATTATCACCTAGATAAGTAATCAGTAGCCTCTCATAAGGTCCTTTCTCAATTGAATGCCACATTCGTTCTCCATCCTCAAGCTTATTATCCATAAATCTTCTGAACCTACTCGCCCATGGAATATAATTCCCTTTATCAAGCATTGGAGGTCTATCATTAGCTCCTGAGTCAGTTAAAGTTTATTGATTTGAAGTAGACATGTTGTGTCGAGTGATAACAAGGTAAACTTGAATCGTTTTAGAGATAAAGTCTTGTAATCGTGAAATCAACGAGCAATGACAACTGTGTCTTGTATTACAATACTTTTGAATGAAGTAACCTTGAAGAAACTAAACCTTGATTCATTATGAAGTCTAAGTAACAATAGGCTTGGATACGAAAGCTCAATTTTCAAAAATTAGAAGATACAAAACCTCTTAAACTATGTTACGAAACCCAAATTATGAGATACGAAACCAATGAAACAGTGTTACAAAACCCAACGACTGTGTTACAAAACTTGTGAAACAATATTACGAAACCTCAAATGTGTGTTACGAAACCTCTTCCAATGAGATACGAAACCTTCCAATAGGAAAACTAAATTACGAAACCTCTGAAAGCTATGTTACGAAAGCTATTACGAAACCAAGTCTTACGAAACCAAAATGATATGAAACTGTTTGAAACTGTAATACGAAACCTATGCTACGAATTCTTGGAAATATGAAACCTTTGAAATACAAAACCTTCAGATACGAAACCTTTAGTCTAAACTGTGTTACGAAACCTCTCGTACGAAACATGTGTTACGAAAGCTTGAAGAAAGAAACCAAAACCAATCTCTTGATACGAAACCTCCAGTTACGAAACCACAGATATACAAAAGCTTCCACAGTCTATGAAACCAAACGGTTACTGAAAGCTCCAATTTATGACACTTACTTTCGTAAATTCCAAATTTTACCTTACTTTCGTAAATCTTAAGAAACCTTCTATTTTCGTAAATTCTTAGCTACGAAACTAATAAGAAACCTAACAATTTGATTTATAAGTAGTTTAAAGTGATAAAATCAATGTTATCTTTTCAAATTGACTAAGTTCTATGTTCCGAAAGTAATTAACAGTTTTACGAAAGCTAGACAATTTTAAGAAAGCTAAGAAACACTTACGTATGGCAGTTATCGAAAGCTAAACTTATGATATGAAAGCTCAAAACTGAAATACGAAAGCATTTTCCTGCGTAAAAAAAATTACCGAGACCTATTTCCTGACTTACGAAAGCTATCAAATCAATATTTTTTGATCAAACTCAAATCTAAGCAAGTATTTTTCGTAAAGATGCTTAAAGGCCCGGCAGACCCTAAGTGATTTAGAAAGATTCTTCTTTATCGATGGTGATCGGTCATGGTATCCATAGCTTTGCTTATTTTTTGGCCAAATCCTGATTTCGTTTTGCTTCTCCCGGTCGTCGAGCCTGATCAATTCGAATAGTTATTAAACCTACAAAATGATAGTTACAAATGTTATATTTAGCGTTTTAAGATCAAAAATTATCAAATTGTAAATCTAACACTTAGCATTCTACGAAACCTACTAATTCGTCGATACAAAAGCTTCTTGATCAAAATTTGGTACGGTTAAGCTCGATTGGATCCACGAAACACACACTAGATCTCTCCTGGCGATATATACCACTTGTTATATGTCATGTTTGCATCATAGATATCATACGAAAGTTATAGGTTTGTCTCTCAAGTTTGGTAATGTTGAACCAATAGAATAAAAATAAACATAATAGTGGGGACACTTTTAAATAAAATATAAAAACAATTAATTTCCTCCCTCTCACAACATGTTAACATGAGAGAACTTGAGATAAATGAACATGTGATGATCTCATTCCGGGTATTTTTTATCATTTTCAAAGTTTTCATTTCAAAAAGGGAAAATAGAAATGAGAGGAAGAAGTGAAGTTACAAATGTAAAGACTTGTATAAATACCCCTCCTAGATGGGTATTTATACTTATTGTTGCTCTTAGTCTATTTTCCTAACTCTAGTCAAACATTGGGCAATTTTACTTAACTTTGACCAAGATAGACTTTATTACATTATAATCACTAATAAAGCTATAAACT
The DNA here is from genome assembly GCA_026074375.1 of Tanacetum coccineum. Taxonomy (NCBI): domain Eukaryota; kingdom Viridiplantae; phylum Streptophyta; class Magnoliopsida; order Asterales; family Asteraceae; genus Tanacetum; species Tanacetum coccineum. The sequence continues at coordinate 32,749 of BQNB010041232.1, forward strand.
AATCAAAACTATACAAAGACCAATTCGTTTAATAATAAACACTTTTCTTCAACCTAACAGGTATCCGTGACCATCTGGCTTAGTCTACATTTACATTTACCAATGTAGGTTTGTTAGACTGCTCGCAATAGAGCATCTTTTGACGAGTCATCTGCCTATGTGGCATTATCAAACACGTCCCCCTATTGCAGTTTGGACCATTAGACGCGTCCAACAAGGGCAATTTAGTTAAATCAGTCAGCAAAGCTACCCGATTAAGGAGAAGCTTTATGTGTGTGAGGTGTTAAATTAAATGATTTTTTAGGGTATTTTTTGGTGGTGTTGTCGGTCTCCTTATTACACCAAGTTGATCACATGTCGGTATTAGGAGAAAAAAAGGCTGATGTGGCACGGTCGCCTGGGCTTCCTATTGTGCTTAACCTTAGATCATTGCACGGATAGACGGATCAAGTAGAGGAAGATCAGTGATATTATTCAATCCAAAGATGAACCAAACTCCGTATTAATCATATCTCTGGTTGATGCATGCGTAGTTCCGTATATTAAACCTCTTTTTTGAATTTATATAACACCTCGTGTTTTAGATCATTATACGACATTATGTAATTCACAATTTATTTTTAGGGTTTTATGCGTTTGCTCTTAAATCGTAATCGTTAAACTAAATCGCGTAAACTAAAAATGATCATTCAATGTAAACGGGCATTAAACGATTAAACGTTTACATCAAGCAAGTGTTAAATGATTATTATGAGGATAATTATCAACTTTGTTCATCTTATTTTTATTGGTTACGTAAAATGCTTACGTTTCGCGATAAAATGCGTTTCGGCATTCCCGGAAGCACCAAAACCTATCTACGCTTAAGCAAATACCCACGATTATACCCAATACACAAAATAATCAAAATATCATCATATAAATGTGTATGTGGCCGAATTTGAGGAGATAAGACCAAGCAAATATCAATTTGCAAGACACTTGCCCTAAATATCTAGATATTACAAATATCTAGGGAACCAAGTCTTACACCTTTGTAAGCACTTGACCACTTGCCCTAGGAACCTTCCTTGAAGGCCTTGGCTTAGTCTTTCATCTATATAAGGCATTAGCTAGCAAATAAACACACATCTCTCATTTTCCAAAGTGTAAACAAAATCAAAACTCTCCCATTTCCTTCATACATGCCCACGGCTCAAAACTCATAAAATACTCAATCCATAGCTTGATTTTCTATCATCATACAAGCATTCTCACATCATATTTAAGGTATTCTAAGAAGAATTGAAGGGTTGGTTAAGCTTTGAAGAGGTTTTAACAAGATATTGCAAGATTAGGGTTTTGGTTGAAATTAGGGTTTTCACCTTATATTTTCAAGCCAAGGTTGTTAATCACAAGGGTGTGATTGTTATTCTTTTCTCTACTCATCCACACAAGGTTATTTAAAAGCTTAATCATTTCATAACTAAGATTTTATGTGTTCATATGCTCTATTTAGCTAAATCACCATTTAGGATACTTTTGAATATGTGAAAGGGATTTTTACTTATGATCAATGTTTTGTGAACTTATTTACATGTTATATGGATGCTATTATGATGTTAAAATGGAATTATAACTCTTGTACACACTTGGTTAAGTATAAAAATGAATATGTACAAATTAGGGTTTCTTTTATAAAGTTGTGATTAAAAGTGAGGTTAGAGGACTTGTTGTCTTGAACCATGGATAAAATATGAACTAATGGACTTTATATATGTAAGACATAAGATATAAATGTTGTAAAGTAGTTGTAATAAGGTGTTGAAGCTTAATGGTACAAAAATCAAGCTTAAAACATGCCGTAATCACAAAACTTCAAACTTTCTGTTTTGGTTCGAATTTGGAAGCAGCCATATTAGGTTTTATAAAGATAGTACATCTCATAAGGATTCCAAAATGATAAGAAACTCGAAAAACGGATTAATAACGAAGAAGATACACTAGTTACGAGTTTACGACGCTAAATACTTTATAAAACAAATTTTATAAAAATTACTATTCATGGCAGTAACTTATACTTTGTAAACATCAATAATATGATAAAACTTTCAATTACGAGAACGTGTTCGAAAGAATCGCTAAAAACGGAGCTATAACGAATAAGATACGACTAAAACGGGTTTTACGTTAATTAAAAGTATAAAAACGATTTTATAGCTGTTATGAACAGTAAAAACACTATTCATCACAGAATCTCAAAAACCTAAAAATGTGATTTTATGATCACTCGTCTTAATACGAAAGCGTGGGCGTAAGAAACGCGAGAAACGGACTTAAAACGACAAAGTTATGTCATTTTTGCTAAAGGCGTAATTATAAACGTTTTTACTTTATAAATACGATTTCACTTAAACGATTAGATGGTGATATAGCTATATAGAATATATGTATTAGTTTATCAAAGTGGCTATATTACTAGGGAATTTCATAATGATGCTTCTTCGATTGCGTATTGACGAGTTGTTGGATTTACGATTTAAAGTGTCCTAACTCCTCCGTAAACGTCTGTCATGTCCTCTGAATTATGATAGCCCTGAACGAAGTACGATGATAACTATATAAGATTATAATATGTGTATTTAGACAACATACTTGAATACTGATTCGACCTATATTAACTAGGTTGCATTCGGGCGTTAGCGTGACGTTTTTATTTGGGATATTTTATTATCAATTTACTCACTCAAGGTGAGTTCATAGCCCCAATTTTACAATTATTGATTATACAAGTTTTTGGGGTGAGAAACATATGATTATTTAACAAATGGTCGCAGTGTACATTTTTATCATGAATACTTCTTGCCTATGTATCTATAACCCCCCAAAAACTATGTCCATGAATCATGAACATATAAAGGAACCTATAAAAATCACCAACTTATGTTGACGTTTTAAATGCAATGTTTTCATTGAGATCATCTAGAACACGAGGTGCGAAGGATACATTTGTGGTTAAATTTTGAAGTCATGCATTAAAGATTTAGTCGCATTTACATTTTGTATATCTGTTATGGGCTGGAAATCTTTGTAATAATAACAAGTAAACAAGTAAAGCTTCGGGCTTTTGTAACACAACATTTTGTTAAATCCAATGTATCAGTTTTAAATGACTTTTTGGTCGTTCTTATATTATCTTGTGTTATTGATCTGAGAAGTAACACGCCCCGGGCCCTTATTCCGCTGCGACCCAAATTGGAGGTGTTACAGTACCGACAGAATACACATGCATGCTCGATCACATCCTCATTCGCGTAAAACCCATGGTTAATGATTAGGAAAGGGAAATAAATTGTTGTTAAATAAAAATTACGAAACAAATAGACTAAGTCCAAAACAAATAAGGCATAAGTTGCTAGAAACTTTTTCCCGACCGTTATCATGAAAAAGACAACTATTTACACACGTCTTGATCATAGATCAAAAACAACAACCCAAGTTGGCGTTCCCGTAATGGTCAACTTCCCAATCATCCCATACTTTACATACTTTTACAAGACAAGTGGCGATATCTACCACTTTATACAAAATTTTACATCGTTGACTTATAAGACGTATCAACGAATAATCGATCCTTCGTATAATTCCTTCGGTCTAAGCTTTTGCGAAACGATTATCTTTGAACTTTCCTCCTCTTTTTTTGTTGCGATTTTCTGTTCTTTTTTATTTTTTTCATATACTAACTATGAAACTCGGTGTAATTTCACCATCTTCATGATCATAATAACTCTAGATAATTCCTTCGATAATTCTCCATTCTTCGAACTTACCAATAATTGTGTTAGTAGTAAAAATACAGGAGTTTTGACTACTTTATACATTCTCATTTGCGATGTGTAAATTTCTTTCCAACCGTACCAAAGATAGAAAATTGACACAAGACTCGAGAAATACATACTTTATACTTTAAGCAACTAGCAACTGATAAATGAACTTAATCTAACAAGGTTGGCTAAGGTGTAAAGGTGTGTAACCCTTGCCCTTTTTGTGTTTTGAATATTCTAATATTAGTCCTTTGACTATTTGACGTTTGTCAGTTTTATTAGAATATGTACCGTGTTAGCGGTGGTGAATTTATGTGATCGAGGTAAATTATGGTTATATGGTGTATAATAATCCTTTTTAGAGGGTATTATTATGTTAATTATGTTCCGGGTGGTTTGGCACGCCAATTGTGAGAAATGCCGAAAATGAGTCCCGACACGTCCGATAATGTCCAAAATGAGTTTTGGGGAATAAAGCGTGGAAATATCTCAAGTAAATACTCAAAGTTATTGGAAAAATATTTTTAAGAGGAATAAAAATGCTAAGTAACTTCTGGAAATATTTTACGATCACGGCTTTTGAGTTTTAAGTGAACCCGACACAAAAACAAAGACACCCGAGACCCTAGGATACCCTAACCGATTTTGAGCTCAAGTAGGGGACAAGGAGGCTTATTTTTAGCTACTTCATCCGAAGGAGGTACTTGTAATTGTCTTATATGATTCAAACACACACACACACACATATCTCATAACAACGCACACAAAAATTATTTTTATTCTATCCTCTCCTTCTCTTCTTGCATCCGAACTAAGCACACACACACACATACACACTCTTATAATTTTTGGAATTTGATCAAAAACATGAAGAGTCTTGGAGTATTAGGTTGATTATAGTGTCCGAGTTATTGTTAAAACAACGTTTGGGTTGTCCGGTTCGCGTCGAAAATTATTTTGAAGTCCATTATTGTAAGTCTTTCAAATTTAAATTTTACTTGTTCTTTTGGGTTGTTAATGATGCATAGATGTTAGTTGTACGGCCCGATCGTTTTAAATCGAAAGCGAAAAATTTAAAAATGGTTATTTATGGTGCGTTGGTTCGAAAATAAAAGGAAAGAAAAAGAGGTTTTATTAGTTTTGATATCGTAGTCGTGATGGTTGAAAAACATATATTTGCTATGTAGCTTATTTTGTATATGGCGTATTTTGGCTTATTTTTAAGCTCGAATAGCTTATTTTGAGCTTATTAGCTCACGGCTAGAAATAGAAACACAAGGGAGGTGGTTTTGACTATTTACCTTATATGTTGTATATTCGTGGACTATTTTTATAGCTTACGGTGATAACCAAATACGATACGTAGCTTATTAGCTTATTATTAAGCTTAATGTATATATTTTGGAGCTTATGGGCTCACCGCCTAATAAGTTCTCCATAAGTCGTGACTTATTGGAGACTTATTGTGGTCCAGGTCACTTATTTACTTATTGATTTTAGCTTATGTATACTAATGGACTTTGGTTTTGGGCTTAGAATGTATATTTGATACATAAAAACCTTAATGGACCATTGTTGGGCCTTAAAGCCCAATAAGCATTAACTAGTCATTTTGTGAGTTTTAACGGACTTTTGGAAAGTGGAATTTACTTGTGAAATAATATTGAAAGTCGTCTTGGGAAATAGGCATTGATAAGCATTACGAAATGTGATTTTGAGAGTTTTGTCAGAAAATGGTGAAATTTACGAAAATTGGTTGAATTTAAGGTTTAAAAACCTTAGGAAACGTTATATAAACGTACGGGACATGTTGAAATTTCGTAAAAAATACTATACTTAGAATTTTTACTTAAAATGTGATTTTTCGATTTAATAATAAAATATTATTATTTTATTATTTTTATAAGTCGACTAAAAGATGAAAAATGAATTTTTTCAAAACTTCTCTAAAATGTTTAACATAAATAAACTTTTCATCTCGTATACATATAAATGTCTATTTTGATAACTAAGTGTACCAAATGGAATTATCAAAGTATATTTATAAGTATTTATTATCTTATATTATTTAACTATTTTACTTAAATAGTATAAGTATATTATACCGAGATATAAGTTGGGATATGATATCGTTTAGAGTTAAGTCGTCAACCATCACCCCACTAAAATGTTTAAGATAACCGTACAACATGCGTCTGACCTTTATGCATCACACCTGAAAACTGTTTTGGAAATGAATGATTAAAATAGGATATTAATTGGACTAAGTCGTGTTCGGACGTCGTTGCATTTGCTTGTGTGATATTGAGTTGGCTGATTGAGACTTTTGCTTGAGGTGAGTTCTCGTAGCCCCACTTTTTAAATCTTTTCTGTTAGGGGAAAATGATACTCAAATGTGTTTTGAACTATTTTGGAAACTGAGTTGTGGAATCACGTCATGGTCAGGGCTGACCATGCTGCGTATACTGATAGGTTTCATGAGTTGGCTAGGTTAGTTCCTCACTTAGTAACCCCAGAAGGTAAGAGGATTGAAAGGTATGTGTATGGCCTTACTCCACAAATTCGAGGAATTGTTGTAGCAACGGAGCCACAGACCATCCAAAAGGCCATGCAGATAGCTGGCACATTGACTGATGAAGCCCTTAGGAATGGATCGATCAAAAAGAACCCTGGGAAGAGAGGAAATGAAGGAGAACCTAGCAAGGATAGGAATGTGAGAGATGACAACAAAAGGACTAGGACTGGAAATGCTTTTGCTATAACCGCAAACCCTATTAGGAGAGGGTACACGGGTACGGCACTCAAGTGTACCACCTGCAACTATCACCATTCACCTGAGACACCTTGTCGTACTTATTTCAACTGTAACCGCCCAAGACATTTTGCTAAGGATTGTAGAGTGGTGCCTAGGAATGTGAACCCCATCAATGCTAAGAACCCAGTTGCTAGGACCTGTTACGAGTGTGGTAGTACCAAACACATCAAGGCAACATGTCCTAGGTTAAATCAGGCTCAAAGGCTAGGGGGAAACCATCAGAACCAAGTCGTGGTTGTTAATGAGGGTCATGGTCGTGGAAACCAAGAGAATCAGGCAAGAGGTAGGGCATTTATGTTGGGAGCAAAGGAGGCTCGCCAGGACCCGAACATCGTGACGGGTACATTTACTTTAAACGATCATTATGCCACTGCCTTGTTTGACTCGGGTGCCGACTATAGCTTTGTTTCCACTACCTTTATACCTCTGTTAGACATAGAACCCAATGATTTAGGTTTCAGTTATGAGATTGATATAGCTAGCGGGTAGCTAGTAGAGATAGATAAGGTCATTAAAGGATGCAAACTAGAAATAGAAGGTTACGTGTTTTGATTAAAAGCTTGCAATCCCTTGGAAGCGGAGATTTCAATATGATCATATGATGGATGGTTGTCTAACCATAAGGCTGAGATAATTTGTCACGAGAAGGTAGTTAGAATACCATTATCGGACGGCAAAGTACTAAGAGTTATAGGAGAAAGATCGGACAAGAAAGTGAGACATCTAGTGAGTGCTAAGGCCAAGGAATAGAAACGAGAAGAACTTGTTGTGGTGAGAGATTTTCCCGAGGTGTTTCCCGATGACCTATCAGGATTACCCCCTAGTCGGGAAATCAAATTTCGTATTGAGTTAGTCCCTGGAGCAATACCGGTCGCGAAATCTCCCTATCGATTGGCACCTTCTGAAATGGAGGAGTTGTCGGGTCAACTCAAGGAACTCCAGGACAAAGGTTTCATTCGACCAAGCTCATCGCCTTGGGGAGCACCGGTATTGTTTGTGAAGAAAAAGGATGGTTCCTTTAGGATGTGTATTGATTATAGAGAACTGAACAAGTTGACCATTAAGAACCGTTATCCACTCCCTAGGATAGACGATCTGTTCGATCAACTTCAAGGATCACAATACTTCTCTAAGATAGATCTTAGGTCCGGATACCACCAGCTGAGAGTGCATGAGGATGACATTCCAAAGACTGCGTTTAGAACTCGTTATGGACATTTCGAGTTCACAGTAATGCCCTTTGGTTTGACTAACGCACCAGCGGTATTTATGGATCTGATGAACCGAGTGTGTAGGCCATATCTAGACAAGTTTGTGATAGTGTTCATTGATGATATTTTGGTTTATTCTAAGACCCGAGAAGAGCATGAAGTGCACCTAGGGCTAGTCTTAGAATTGCTCAAGAAAGAGAAACTGTATGCTAAGTTTTCCAAGTGTGAATTCTGGTTGCGAGAAGTACAGTTTCTTGGACATGTGATTAATGGAGATGGTATTCATGTAGACCCTAGTAAGATTGAAGCTGTTAAGAATTGGAAAGCCCCTAGAACTCCATCTGAAGTTCATTCATTCTTAGGATTGTCAGGGTATTACCGTAGATTCATTGAGAACTTTTCTAAGATAGCTAAGTCGCTTATTGTCTTGACTCAGAAAAGTAGAACCTTTAATTGGGGTAAGGAGCAAGAGAATGCGTTTCAAACTTTGAAGGATAAGTTGTGTAATGTATCTATTCTAGCTCTCCCCGATGGACCTGCGAAATTTGTGGTGTATTATGATACGTCTGGCTTAGG
>BQNB010041233.1:0-37599 GCA_026074375.1 Tanacetum coccineum
ATGAGAAAAATGGTTTGGGGTTTAGACAACTTCTTGTCTGTAAAGAAATAAGGCACTGAAACGTACACTAAATCTCTGGGTTAAGTCCGAGTTACAGGCTAAATTAACTGTAAGTCATACTACACTAATTTTTTTTATTTTTTTTATAAAATATACACAATGATACAATGTGAAACACCTGGTTACTCTGAGACAGACTCATCCTGTAGTTCCTTGGTAGGATAGCACAGAGATCCAAATACTCGGAAGTATTGTAGATTAGGTTTCTTTCCCTTCAGCAGTTCATAATAGGTTTTTCTGTGAAGCGTGTGTACAAGAGATCGATTAAGAGTATAACACGCAGTGGCTACAGCTTCAGCCCATAGGAACAGTGGAGCTTTCGCAAAGATGAGCATAGTACGAGCAGCTTCCATAAGAGTTCGGTTCCGTCTTTCGACAACGCCGTTCTGTTGTGGAGACCGAGGTACGCTCGTTTCATGAGAAATACCAACACTCTCAAACCATCCGTCGAGTGTCTTATTCACAAACTCCGTTCCATTATCTGTTCTGACGAAGCGAACAGTTGCATTAAGGGCTCGTTGAGTCTTCACAATAAACTTCTCAATCACTTGAGGAGTTTCATCCTTTGTTCGAAGAAATCTTACCCATCCAAATCTGGTGTAATCATCCACTATCACCAAAACATACTTCTTTCCGTTGATACTTTCCGTTCTCATTGGTCCGCAGAGGTCCATATGTAGTGTATGGAGAACTTCAGTATTGGTGTTTTCCGCCTTTAGTGGATGTGATGCTTTCTTGCTTTTACCTAGCTGACAAGATGGACACAAATGGTCTTTGTCATATTTTAGCATGGGTAATCCTCTGACTAGATCATTTCGAGCCAATTCGTTCAAAGTCCCGAAATTCAGATGATTCAACCGACGATGCCATAACCATGACTTCGTTGAAGAGGCTTTTGTAAGCAAGCAAACTGGTGAAGCTGACAGCATATCATTCAGTGAGATGGAGTACAGGTTGGTTGATCGTGAACCTTTGAGTAGATCTACCATATCGTAGTTGCGGATGTGACACGAATGCTGTCGGAAGGCAACTTCTAAACCTCCATCACAAAACTGTCCTACTGAGAATAGGTTGTGCTTGAGTCCTTCAACATAATAGACTCGATGAGATGATAGGTGTCGCCAAGGTTTTATAATCACCATAGCAAGTTGATAGCATATTCATCGTTTGCCACATCTTACAGTACCACATAAAACTCTTTCCCAAAAGTTTCAGAAGAGCGCCGATCAATCCGGTTCTATGTCTTGAGCATCCTGACTCCATATACCATAGAAAAATTTGTCTGCCTGCAATAAACAAACCATTACGGTGATAGGATGCCCTGAAGGGTTCCGGTTAGTTAGCATCCAAAAAATACCAGAGATCCTTTGGAAACCTGCTGTCTATCACTAAGTTTTTGGTCAGTAAACCTAGAAACCATAGTTATTTGGGGGCTAGAACTAGCACTCGGAGGTGTTTATTGGCATATCAGTAGGTTCCGTGATCTCTAGTTAAGGAGTACTTTCCAAATAATGAGAAATTGTCTTTCCAGTGGGCTATCCACGAGGTTGCTAATAGCAACAGGTTTGGTAATTGGTTCCGACTCTCTTAATAGGTTCCCTCATTCTTAATCGGTTTCCATTCGTTCTTGGGTTGGCGTTTAAGACGTTAGTTGGTGAGGTTTAACAATTCACAGAATCATCACACCTAACCAAACAATATTTAGGATTAGCAAAAACCAAGATTTGTTTACATGATCACAACATTGTTCAAATTTGAAACAGAAAAGATGCTTTAACAGCAAATTAGACCTCAACACGATATCTTTATATTTAAAGTCTTGGTTTTTTGCTTCTAACTCTCCTCGCATTCACACTCTTAGACGGCAAGAACTATGATTTCGATTGGGCTCTCTTAGGCACGTTTTGCTAGGGGTTTCCAAAGGGGGGGGAAAAAATAAGTGGGGTATAATCTGTAGACATAAGGCACACACACGTTCGTTTGCATATTAGGATGCACAACTGGTTTTTGAGTACGGTTTGAGTAGAGGTCTGGGAGGTTAACAAGTTACTTGCTTCTTTTTAGGTAACGGGTTGGTTTGTTCCCAGTTAGCATAGGTTTGGGTGGTGAATATACTTAGAATCTAAAGGTTGTACCATTCCTGGAGCAAGCCCTTGGGTGTCTCAGAATGGTTGCAGGTCCTACTACTCGTAGTACCAGTCACTTGGGCTTTCAGCTTGGTATTTTCCAGCAGGGAGGACTAAGCTTTGTGTACGCCGTAACGATGAGATGAGTATTCCCTTTGACAGTTCTATCATACCTTCTTGAAAGAATCAGTGTTTCTACCTTAAGGGCCATCCAGTGAATCTGAGGGAGGTCATCGTATTTTCAAACTGAATTCTGTCAGTTTGAAAGATTGTTGTCACAATACCTTTAGTGGAACCTACATTCAAACATTCTTTGTGATGTTGATCTGAGTTTCTTAAATTCCTGATAGTGTCATCTTACCTTGAAGCTGCTTTCTTAACTTGTTAATTTCAAACATTGCATTGGGAGGCATAGAAGTGTCAATGCACTGGTTATAGTTTGAAATTTAAGTTGGAAATCAAAATGTTTTCTTTTGTAAATGAGAGTTACGTATCTCAGAAACAATGACCATCTTTTGTTGTTTGAAAACTTCAGTTTTCAATTTCCTACAGACTTTTAGTAGTGTTCCTATCGCATGCAAGTCTAAGATCTTGACAGGGCAATTGAACTAGGGGGCACAACAAAATCGGAGTAAGCACAATAGAGCAGCTATCTTTTTTAAACATTCAGCAATTAAAGCGTCATTTTGATTAAAGATTTTTCTTCTCTCATGGTAGGTTCCTGTTATCAAGAACACATTGTTTCCTACTCCGCCTCCAATTCATCAAAAATCTGTTCAAATTCTTTTATCTCTTTGAAAAATGTATCATTAGAACTTGGATTTGTTTTGAATTGGTCGTAAAATGGACCAGATGTTGTTCAACAAATATTTTCATAATCAAAACACCATTCAGGAAAACATAGTCTGGTTTTTTGTGTTGTTCTTTCTTTTAGGATACCTTCAAATTGAGAAATAGCATTAAAAACTTGTCGAAAGGACTGGCAGAAACTTGACTTGGAGGTCTATTTTATGAACAAAGGCGCTAGCAGGTGTGGCTGGTTTACATACGCCTGACTAGCATTTTGTTGGCCAGAGAAGAGAGCCAATACACCTTTGATCTCCCAGAAAGGTCCTTCTGAGGATTACGAAATCATGGCATTAAGCTTGTCATAGAAACCGTTTTGGGGTGAACATGGCCCTTGGTTTTTCGTTCCATCTTTTTCATACTAACAACTTGGATGAAACAAGACCTCTTCAAAATCCCATATTACTAACAGGGTGGTGAGTGGGATGAAGCGAGTATCAGCATGATACAAAAACAGGTTGAGCACGCTTGGCCATTTAAACCTAGGACCAGGGTTACGGGTGCTCGATGTCCTTGTGCAAGTCAGGGTTGCCTTTTTAGGTTTCTTGCAAGCATGGGAATAGTTTTGAGTTGGCAGTTAAAACTTTGCAAATGTCTCTGCGACTTTGTTTAGCAGTTTTAAACAAACTATATCATTTAGAAACTATTGCTAGTTTTCTTTCTCGCTAAATCTTTTCCTTTTCAGATTGTAAAAATGCAATTGATCTTTTCTTTACCTGAAAGAGTGGACTTTAAGCAAATCGTTTTCTTGCACCAAGTTCAGGTTACGCTAGATACGCTAAAATCACTAGGGCTTGTTCCTGTCTAACTTTGGGTTCAAGATCGAGTTTGACCTTTTGGGTGTCTAGACGATATTTTCTTGCTATCGCTTAAGAAAGCTTCATTTTAGTCTCGACTTCTAAGCTTTTTCTTGGTTTAACCTTAGCATGTCCGTCTAGTAGGGTATGCAAAGTCAGTTAAGATGGCATATAGATACTTTATCAGATTAGTAGCAAGGATACCCAGTTGGAACATTTTGGGCTTCTGGTGATTCGAGAAGCTACTGATGTACGAGATCGCGATTGTATCAATCACAGTATCAGCATCGGGAGTCTAAATGTTCTTCCTGGTGCATTTCCTGACTCAACTGATAATCCCATTATCAAAGATTTGATTTGTCATTGGGAGTGTTACTCATTGATTGACTGTGGTGGCTACTGGTGCGATGACAGTTGGCCATGAAAGCGCAGCAGCTTGGGGCATTCATCAGTCTGAGTCATAAGCATCCTCATGATTGGCTTGAAACCATGTTTATGGTTTAGTCTGTGCCTGAGGTTGGATCATAAGGTGCGGTGGTCATTCCACATCATGCGAGAATGTTCAGCTTCAGCATTAAAAACACATCTCCTTTCTCTTTAGCTTCCATCAGTAAAGCTTTATCTTTGAAGTACTGAGAGTCCATTTTTCTCTTGGGTTCTTTACACTGCCTAGCAACATGTCCTTCTCCTCTGCAGTTGTAACATATCACCTTCTTGCCTCGAGCACCTGTATTACCAACTTTTACTGGGAGCCTTCATTGAACTGGTTCAGTAACAATGTGACCATCATGCACCGTAGCATGAGTCTTGAGTTGGAGGAATTCGGGAGCTGGTTGTGGTGGGTGTGGAAAACTGCTTTGGAAACCCATTAAGAGATTAGCAATCTGGAGTTCATAGTGGCCTCATAGCGTCATTCGGGACTGAGCAAGGTTTAAGTCGTAGGTTATTGAACGGACCTTAGAGTTGAGGGTGATGAAAGAGCAGGTGCCAGATGTGGTGTGAGCAACATGCCAGTGGATCAACATACTTGTTTGACTTGCTCCTGCGTTCTGAGAGTCTTTTTGGCATGAGGCTGTAAGGCTTTGAGTATGAGTATAGATTGAACATAAGGTATTAATGTGGTTGAATATCCATGTTCTTTTTTGTTTGACATTTGTCACATATTACCCAAATAGGCTGGAAGATTGTGACAAAATTTAGTGTTCAATCTGATGAGTAGGGATTTCAAGCTGGCGTAATTTATGCCATTCACTAGCTTTGTGGAAACGCACAAAGTAGTCATGAATGGACTCGTTTCCAATGCACGAAAGCGTTCGTTAGCTCATCAACAGATCTTCATGTTGTAGTAGAGTTCTTCCTGATCCTTGATAAGTAAGTTTACATTGTACCAAATCTCTTGAGGCAGTGGCTTGTCTGATTGAGTATGTGACAGATATGTCGGGGAAAGACCTATGAGGATGAATTTCAGCTTGAGTATCAGCCAGTTCGAGCTTGTTTTCTTCGTCATTGACTCAGAATCAAGCTTTTGTCCTTGGTCCGGGCAAATAGTAGAACCAGTAGGTAGAGGATTGTGACCATCGGTGAGGTGTAGGTCCATTTGAATGGATTTCATATAGCTTCCATTTGGTTTCCCCGAACTGTACCTTTGTCTGCGCGAATTTCGATGAATCGTATCATCTTTTTTTCAACCAAATTGGTGGACGGGTATCGGTACCAGCTGCATTTGTTTCTTCATTGGTTGCCATTGCCTTAACATTGTTTATGAATGATAATGATTTTTCTGATTCTTAAGTGATGTTGATTGAGACTTGGTGTGTGAGGTTTATGATCTTCGAGTAAAAATTTGCAACAGTTAAAATGCTGTTTGAGGGGCCTGAAATGACTCCGAATGGCCAAAAAATGACAGGGCTCTCGCTCGATGAGGAAGAGTCTTGACCGTTGGGCCGTTTCCGAGCTTGTATAAAAATTTCGGAACAATCCGACACAAAAATTATTTTTGCGGCAAAATCAGCAAAACGGCAATTAGCTTGCATCAAACCGCAAATGGATTGTCAAAACGCAATGATATCTTCCTCAAAACGCAATGAAATTTTTCTCAAAACGCAATGAAATTTTTCTCAAAACGCAATGAAATTTTTCTCAAAACGCAATGACACTTGAAGTCAAAACGCAATGGACTTTTCTTGTCAAAACGCAATGCTTGAAAAATTTTGGCAGCGTAGCGTTATGTGGTCAAAACGCAAAGAAAAATCTTCAAACGCAACATGAATTATTCTCCATAAACGCACATGAATATTCTCAAACAAACATGATATTCTTAAAACGCAAACATGAATATCCTCAAAACGCAACATGACTATTTCTTCTTCTTGCTTTTTGCTTTATTTTAAATCACATCGAACCCAAAACACAAACAAACCCGCCTCTTTTTTGATTCAATCGACGAAAAGGTATGAACAAAAACAAATCACGAACGACTTTTTTTCTTAATTTACGAATCTACTTACCCTTTTATTTAATTCGGTTCAAAACAACAAAACAAAAACAAACACTGTTTCGATCATCTCTGATCGCGATGGCAGGTTCGTGTCTCAATTCTGGCAATCTCTTCAAGAAGCTTTTGGAACTCAATTAGATATGAGTACGGCGTACCACCCCGAAACAGATGGTCAAAGTGAGAGGACTATCCAAACATTGGAAGACATGCTCCGAGCATGTGTGATAGATTTCGGGAAGGGATGGGACAGACATCTACCCTTAATAGAGTTCTCCTACAACAACAGCTACCATACAAGTATTAAGGCTGCACCTTTTGAGGCGTTGTATGGTCGCAAATGCCGGTCACCTATCTGTTGGGCTGAGGTGGGAGACGCTCAGCTTACTGGACCAGAAATTGTTCGTGAAACAACAGAGAAGATTATCCAAATCAAGCATCGTCTACAAGCTTCACGTGATCGACAAAAGAGCTACGCTGATAAGAGACGTAAGCCATTAGAGTTTCAGGTTGGGGATAAGGTTATGTTGAAAGTATCGCCCTGGAAAGGAGTAATACGTTTCGGCAAACGGGGAAAGCTGAACCCTCGTTATATTGGACCTTTTAAAATTCTCGCCAAGGTGGGAACGGTTGCATATCGACTAGAATTACCAGAGAAACTAAGCCGTGTTCATAGTACCTTTCACGTCTTGAACCTTAAGAAGTGCTTATCCAATGAACCGCTCGCTATTCCGTTGGACGAAATCCACATCGACGAAAAGCTCAATTTCATTGAAGAACCGGTTGAGATTATGGACCGTGAAGTTAAACGTTTGAAGCAAAGTCGCATTCTAATCGTGAAGGTCCGTTGGAATTCAAGAAGAGGTCCCGAGTATACCTGGGAACGCGAAGACCAAATGTAGAAGAAGTACCCTCATCTGTTCGTTAACCCTGTATCCGTGTCTCAAGCTATGTCCTATGCTTTGAGGACAAAGCTCTTTTAACAGGGAAAGGATGTCACACCCCGTAAATTCCCGGTTAGTATTCCGACCCCTTCCGGTCAACTACTTTTAAATTTTATACGTTACGTTTAAATCTGACAGTTTACCGGGGGACTAAACTGCGTAAAAACTGA
Organism: Tanacetum coccineum; assembly: GCA_026074375.1. Classification (NCBI taxonomy): domain Eukaryota; kingdom Viridiplantae; phylum Streptophyta; class Magnoliopsida; order Asterales; family Asteraceae; genus Tanacetum; species Tanacetum coccineum. The sequence goes on from BQNB010041233.1 coordinate 7,438, forward strand.
GAAACAACATCAGACGCGTTCCAGCATCGGTTATAAATTAATTTAGGCTTAATATAAGATATTTTATCTTTCCTGAGTGTTTCGTGATTTTTAATCACTTCCGATATTAATTTTAGGGTTTTATCTCTTAAATTACGTTTTTCGCGTTTTTGACTAAACGAAACCCCGAAAACTCGAAATCTTTTCGTGTAAACTCAAGTTATCAATAATCTTATGCCCTAAGTCTAAAAATTTCGTTCACCCCTCCTCCTATACCCAAAACCCACGAAATTCATATGTATGCATGCTTAAAATTAATTAAATGACATCTTATTTTGAAAGCCTCACCTATGTGTGCATGCTAGATGAGAAAATGACACTTTTGTTGCCTTGTAACTTGCACGCATGCAAGTTCTTACACATCACATGTATTCTTACAATTTGACTAACCCTTTGACTAAGTAAATTTTGAATTTAACCAAGTATAATGAACCTTGGCTAGAAAACTTGAACCATATGGTCCTTGTGACCTATTGCTAGTTTCTGGCCGAGCAAGGAGGTGACACACCCAATAAAAAAAGAACGATGATGGGCCTTATGGTGTGTGTTGGTCAACTTAAGGTACCCATGCACCTTCTAAAACCCTAGCCATTAACCTATATAAAACCATCACTGTATCTTAACGTCAGGGTTCACATCTCATTTTCTAAGTTACCAACAAAAAACATACATCTCTCTCCTCACCCATCTCTAGCTCACGGCACCGAACCACCACCTCATAACCATCCATATCTTTTGATTCTAGCAAATCCAAGTAGTCGAAGTTTCATTTCTTAAGGTTATCTAGGTAGATCCAATCCAGTGTTTGTTGGTTATTATTCAAGATTTCAAGAGTTAATACCAAGTCTGAGGGTTAGCAAGATTATTTAGGGTTTATATCTGTTTTATAGTTTGTGGGTATAGATCTTGTGTTTTCTCTACTTGCTCTTCTTGATTTGTAAGTGTTCCTTGAATCTTTGTTGGTTTCATCTATTATTATAGATCTATGTTTGTTCATAAAGATCCATGTGTTTGTGTTAATTTTTAACAAAAAAAAAAAGTTAATATTTTGTCTATCTTTTATAAAAGGAAGTAAAGCATTGCTACCAAACTTTATGTTTATGTTTTATATATGTTCTTGGCGAGACATTGAGATTTGATGTGAGTTGCAGACCACAGTAATTAGGGTGGATTAAGGTTAGTTTTGTGGTTGGAGTTTTGGTAAATAAATAAATAGGAGCTAGATTAGGCACAAGTATGCGAGATGGGTTGATTTTTGGGCTTATTTGGTAAAACTACCGTTGTTGTCCCGACTTTGTTTGGGTTTGAATGAACCTTTAAACATGATTTTGCATTAGCCTTAAAAGTATTCTTGAAGAGCTTATTTCGAATAGATAATTTTTCATATACCACACTTTAAAATCGGACATAAAACGGCCAAGTTATGGCCAAATGAAACTCCAACATTTTTCCGGCGAAAATGGGAATATTATAATGCCAATCAGCAGCTAAAACGGGCGATTCGTAGCCCTCAGGTCCGAATGGGCTTAAGTATAAAACACAAAGTTGTCCGTAACGAGATTTTAATTATAAAGTTGGCAACCGTTTAGTCTAAAAGTCAAAACAGAGACATTTTTTCCACAAATCGGAAGAATACGATTTTTAAGAAACACTCACATTAATGCTTGCTGTTTGGAAGTAGTAAAATGTGGTTCTGGCACTATTCGACGATTTTGGATACTTGAAAATGCACGCGAAACATATAGAATGTAAGGTACTTAGTTAGAACAACTAGAAAATGTCATGAAAGGATTATTTGAGATGCCAATTTAATACTAAAGTAGGATTATTAAAAATGGTGACGAAATGAACCATTTAGAAGGCGATTTAACAGTAAGGATTAGGCGATTAAGGATTTGTTTAAGCGATTCTGCAAAATATGGAACCTAAGCAATAGGGGACGGCTATTAACATTTTGAAACTAAAACTTTCCACAAAGGAACGGTTTTCCATAAATAGTAACTTTTTGCAAGTGTCGAGATTTATCAAAGATGTTATAAACCTAACTAAGTCTTTTATTACTAAAACGCAAACACACTTGGATGCTCTAAATGATATGAACATAAATGCTTTACTTGTTTCTTTGACGAATGCTAATCATAACCATATTTAACTCTAGGTTGGCGACTAGACCTCCTTATAATCTTCATCATTTTGTTGTGGTTAATCGCATATCTTGCTAAGGTGCATGTTTCATAGCCTCACATTTTTACTGATTTACAATGCTTTATACATGGGGTGAAGAAACATTATTTGCTTTTTAAATTGGACACAAGTTCTTAACGCGAGTTTTACATGTTAATAGTGTTCCTAAGATTGCTTACAAACCTATTACTGCCCAAGATTATCAATGAACAGTTAGTTTTCTCACCAAGGAAGGACCGGCTTGAGAGAGCGCGAGTGGATAAAAAAAATTGTTTTTTAAAAAAATCTATTGTGCGACTAATTATCCCATCCGCTTTGGTTCTATTAACGAAGAACAAACGGAAATAGTCATGTCGAATTGTGATATTATGGTGGTCTTTTTTTTGATTTTGGGACAACCGTTAAGGGCAAGAATACTAATGCGACAGATGTAGCATGCCCTGTTATTATAGCTTCAGAGTCTGAACTTAGTGCAATACCGTAAATACTTTTTATGTGATAACAGATGCAGGGGGGAGTGAAATAAATAAAAAAGGTTTTCTGATATCTGTTATAGGTAGATCTGCATAAGTAATTTCGAAATCTCTTGTGGTCCACCTCGTATTAACTTAACCTATGAAAATCACTAACAAAATGTTGACGTTTTAAACATGTTGCCTCATGGCTTAGCTTGGCATCGATTCTTGATGCTAATGTGATCTATTGTGCTATGGTGACAAAAATCCGCAAAGTTTCAAGATTTTATCTATTATTTAGCTCGTTGATCTTTAACAAGACTTTGTTAGGCTTACCGCTCCTTTTACTAATTATTATGATTGTAAAAATACTAAATTTATTTTATTTTATGCGACAGAGTAAAACTTTTTTCAAGAAACTAGCCTGATTAAGTGGCGATCTTTATTGCTTTATGACTCGGAATTGTTATGGAAACGTCGACGCACTCGGCACACTATTCCACAGGCCCCCAGGTGTGGGGTGTGACATTCTTCTCTCTTAAAACCTTGCGTACATCCTTCAAATCTCTTGAGAGGAGATTGTGTGTACTCGGATGAATTCTCACTTAAATCCCTAAATAAGAATCTTGAAAAAGTTTATCCGTACCAAACAGATATCCCTACACCAAAATGAAATAATCAATCACATTGCCATTAATGGAAAAATCGACCACCGATTTAAAATTCACAAAATGAACTTCGAAGTAACCTTAAGGACATTGGGATGAAATTATCTGAAATAATGCCATAAGACTAAGAAGTAACTCCTCCTATATCTCGGCCTCATCTTGTTATATGATTTTCTGCATCTCGACAAGCAGACCTTATAATTTCACCTGTTTTTTTAGCTAAAAGAATTACAAACATCAAAAACCTTCAATATACTGCCCCTATGCCTTATGGCATTTCTTTACTCGTCTCTAGACAAATCACTTACTCTTATGAAATCTGAGACTTGAAAAAACCTAAATACATCTCCTGAACCCCACACCATGTTTCTTAGTGCACCACAAACCACCTTTATGCTTATACCTCTACCATCTAACATGAAGATAAGATAAGAGTAGGGAATCCAAATGTGAGTTTTGACTTTGACGTCATTTTTCAAAAACTTTGGTCATATACTCTTCTATAAGACTTCTAACCTCGGGAAGAAAAAAAAAAAGTAAGGATGTTTCAAAGGTATGAATATTTGTTAAAGTGTGATTGGTTAAACACTTTAGAGAACATGTAATCTTGTGAATCAATTCACTTTATGTGTTATGAGTAATTGAATGTTGTGACATGAACTAAAACATGTTTAATATTATAATGAATGATCTTATTGTGATACTGTGCCTCATTTGAATTGTTTCTCTCTTTCTCCTTCTAAATTAAAGAAGCGTTTGGCATAGTTAATAGTGTATAGGATTTAAAGCAATTTAATTTTGCCCATAATCTTTTAGGATAATCTAGTATATGCATTTAGTTAATCATTAATAAAAGAAGAAAAAACAGGATTAGAAATAATGCATGCAAGCTCACTACTAAGAGATTTTGGAAAACTAGGCACCATGGCGTTGGCAGCGCGCTTTTCCCTATTGTAGCACTTGGGCACTAGGCCAGTATCCATTGAGCCAATGGAACGTCCTATGCTAGGTTTACAGTAGGCTTAGCTCATTTTAGAATGTTACCTTTTTTAATTCCAATCTCATAAGTAGTTAGTTGAACTTGTCTTAAAGGTATTCCCAATGGCCCTTTACAAGGTATCCCATGCCGGTCTTTTTCCTAGTTTACCCTAAAAAAGGCTCTAACATGATTAGCTTAGAGAAAAAGTTAGTGGTATTTGTCATTAAAGGTTTTGCAGTGCCTTTTGTGTATAAATCAAGACTTTAAGTTTGAGCTTGTTAACGCAGGACCATCTTAACATACATTCAAAAAACCTAAAAATAAGCCAGCCTCATCTTCCTACTTCTCTTCCTTCCTCTTTGATCACGAATCCCCACCCTCATCGTCCTGTCTTATCACTCACCAATAATGGTATCGGAAGTGAATCTTCCTCCACAAAGAACCCCCTCATGAGAAAACTGCCTAGAAACAATTTTAAATTGGACATTATCCTACATATCATCCAATGAAAACCATCAAGACCTATTCCACTCAAAACAACATCCTCCACCACTCTTGACATAAACGAAACCACCCTCCCAGACCGACCCCTTAACATGCACATAATTAGTAACCCCACATTCAATTTAACCATTTCCATCAACTTCATTAGACATACCATTCATTTATTACCAATCATTGACCATATCCAATACAACCAATACTATTCCCAAGACAGTTCCAAAAATCCACACAAACCAAACACAGCCCAACACAAAAACGCCCCCGCCCCACAAGACTATTATCCAAAACATCCCCCAAGACCCCAGACTCAAGGATTAGGGACAATATCCCTCATTTAAAGCCCTCAATCACCGATTATAGCTCCTAGAACCGTCTTATTTCTTTCCTATATTTTATTCCTTAAGAAGAGGTCCTCCTCCAAGATCACCACCATTTTGAACTAACTAAAACAAACAATAACAACACCCACCACAACAACAGAACTACAAACAAAAACCACAAACTAAACAGAAAACTACCAAAGTGAAACAACCACCATTTGAACTACAATTACAACTACAAAAAAACAACAAACAAAACTAACAACAAACAAATTTTTTGAACTACAAACAGACTACCAGGCAAACCTACCCACACAAGCCCCCCACTTTGACATTTGTTTTGACCTATGTACTAAGATAAATAAACCCACCACTATACGCTATAGAAGCTCTCAGAAGCTCAAAGCTGCTTACCTAAGCATGTCCTAACTCCCCACTGCACCGACCTACCCCAAATCTATCTACCCTACTAACCCCACCTCCATCCCTGCTCCCCTGCTAGAAAGCTATACCACCACCTAGAAGCTCCCTCCCGATCTAAACTACCTAACCAACCTCTACCCAACTAACCTAGAATAGCAGAAAGCTAAGAAATCTTGCCTGCTCTCCGATCTAATCTGAACCAAAACCACCTCCCACATCCTCTCAAAAGAACCTCTCCAAAGCTTCTTCTTTCTCCTAAACACTAGTGTCCCACAATGGAGCACCTCAACAAGACACTTATGGGATTTTTAAAACCATCCTTTCCATCAATCAATCTCATTAGAAGTAGGCTGAGTGCTCAATCCCAGAACACTCATAGATAGGAAATCAAGTCCTATAAGAAACTTCGTCAAGCTCTACTCTTCCCTCCCACAACCTTGAGAAGATGCGAATCTAAAAGATGCATAAAATTTCAAGAATAGCCCCTTATCCCTCCCACCTTCCATTCGCTTCCTTGCAAATCCCACCACATTTCACTTCTCGCCAACTCGACTACACATCCATTCCACCATTTAGATCCACACTTCCACCATCAAATACATTTTTCCCTCTCGACACAGTCCTTATGGATCAAAGGACCCTCAACACTTCCCCCGCATCAAGAATACTCTTGCCTCATTGTCAACGCACCGAAACACTCGTCTATAACCTTCAAGATAAAATGAGGTTTATGTTAAACCATGTCCTCGAACGCCTCAACCATCTCTCCAACCAAAAACCATAGGGTGGTGACTACAAGCTCATATGACCTTAGGCTTTGAAAAGATTAGTTAGAACCAAATCATGATTTTAGTTTTCTTTGATCTAAATCAATGTATTTTTACTTCATTCTGTAAGGTCTTTATGAATTTTGTGTCTAGCCAAATTAATGTTCAAGTAAAATTAGATTACTTACTGCCTCAATGTGTGGAGTATAATATGATTAGCCTGCTATTTGCTTTAGCGTACGAAGTGTTTTCTTTGAATAAATTGCTTTTCGCCAAAATTGGGTTAAGCTGACTTAGTGCAGGTCAACCGGTTCCTTCCCCTAAAGAAGGCCGGTTCCATTTGCCAGTGGAACCAGATAGAACCGGCTTCTCAGGAATAATCCGATTCCTTCTTAAATTTTTCGTAAATCTTGATTGTACTATTATACAGGTTTTTCCCTATCTAGGGGGAGATTATCTCTTGATATATCTCATCTACTAACTCATGACTTGTAGCATTCTCAATTCATTTTGATTACCATGACGACCCATTAGGGGGACTTTCGTCAAGGGGGAACATGCATTCGATTCTCTACAAAATCACCATAATTCGAAATTCATTGCTCTTTGCATTTGATTCTTTACGAATCAACCTTGGTTGCGACTCTCGTCGGCCCCACTCATATTTATTATTTTGCATTGCATATGTGGGTTAATTTTTCTTCGACGCTCTTTGTGTTTAAAAAAAGAGGCAGAAGGAAGTAAAAACTCAAATTTAAAGTTATAAATTTTATACTTTACTTCCAATAACTTAATGTTTTGTCATCAACAAAAAAGGGAAGATTGTTAATACAAATAAACCATAAAAACGTTTATTTATATTTTACGATATATCCGTGTTTTACAAAACATAAAATCATCGGAAGTAGAAAATAAAGTTTATTAGTTTCAAAATAATAGTTTTCTAACCCAACTACTATCATTTTTCATTTATCTTACACATCATACTATTTATACACATTTACTACATTGTATTTTAAAAAACACACAAATACACTTTTAGAATAGAAATGCATACTTTGTAACTTAAATATAAATTAACAAAGCACTTTTATTTTTATTAAACTAGTTATAACGCCCGTGCACGCACGGGGTTTTTTCTAAATTTTTTAATAATGTATATTTGTGTATTAAAAAACAAATAGTTTAATTATACTTTTATTTTTAATTATGGTTCTTGATTTTAATTGAAATTAATTTTTAACTTGACGTAGTAAGGTATTACATATAATGTGCGCATTTCTTGAAACGTAGTAATGTTCAATACACAGTACTACGTAAATGTGTTCATGCATAACCGTAGTAAACATTCATATATGTTCTAAGACATGTTTTTGAATTTGCACGGGGTTTTTTCTAAATTTTTGATATAATACTTGATGTACAAACATGTACATGACACATTGTTTGAGCTCCATATCTATCTACCTTACGTGATTACAAACCATATAAGCAGTTAAGCAGATAAACCCACTAAATTGGACCAACGTAACCAATGATCGCATCATTGTAGATATTTATATTACAATAATTTATATCAGAAATATCCATTACCACTAAAAATGTGCAAGCCATCACTTCCTGTAGAAAAAAAGCCATAGCAGGCTAACTACAGGTATAGACATTCACGGTTTGTTCGAAAATTACTCTAGAGAGTATCTTTTATCAACATACTATCATTAGCAATATAAACAACGGCTTCTCCCACTATTGTAGTAGTCATCGGTGTTTGGCTCAAAAAAAATCTTGATTATAAGTCAAAGAGCTTTGCTCTGCAAGTCTCACTTCTGCTTTCAAGTCCAAGCCTAGATACTCATCTTGCGAACATTACCTACACATTTAAGTTGTCAATCAATAACTAAAAATGGTAAATTCACTTCAAGTCATATAATTCAGAAGTCTCCTAATGAACATAATTACCAACATACCATGACGAATTCTAGTCCCCTGCTTGTGCTTTTAATCCTAATCAATGAAGTATACCCATTACGATCACGGACACGAACCTGTAAGCATTAGACAGAGCGAGTTGCGGTGTGGGGTCAATATCTCCCAACTTAATCACACCAGCATCTCGCACGACATTCTTGCTAAACTTTCACACGAAATGGTAATAGACCGGAGGCTCAACAACAACAATCTTTGTGAGAACAACAACCATGTACGCCTAAATCATGTGAAACAAATTATACATGATTTGACATTGACGATTATAAAACTATATTATATGTATCGCATACATTTTTTCTAAAACGGGTAAAAAATAGTAGCAAAGAGAAAAAGCCAACCAATAGTTTATCTTAACGTGTACATACAACATGATATTTTAATTCCCCCTTTTGCTACATATAGCTAAAACACCATGATACTATATAGATTATATTTTAGCCAATTCACAAATTTCATGTCAAGAGGACAATTATATGTTACATGATCATAGTGAATAGAAGTTGCTTTAGCCTACTTAAGCATTGTTACGCACGAGATCAAAACCATGTTATGTTGAGAAGAAGGAGTCTCCTTGGCGGCATGATTCTTCAAAATCATAAGTAGTAATGAGAAGAATAATGAGACGTTAGTCAATCGCGTTCCAAAGGTAAGTGCCAAAAGGCGGCACGATCCGAGGTGACGAGTTAAAGTCGTTTTCCCATCAACTAGAAAACTTTAAAACGATGGATTACAAAATCAAATATGCGATTCAAGAGCATAAGAAGAGTGTTCAAACTTGGAGTCGAATGTCAAAATAACCAGTGGAATTGACAAACTACGCCGAATTTTAATATCATCAAAAGAGAATAAGGTAAAGTCACGAAAAAGTTGTAACGCTTCTTTTCTTACGCGAAAATCAGAGTGATCAATATTTATATAACGGACCGATATAAGATAAATAGTAAGACGTCATAAGATAGACGCAAGAGAGCGAAATCGTAGCCAAGTATTAAATACTCGTTACCCATGTAATAGAAGTAGAGATGCAAAAGAGTGCATATAAGGGATCAAGGAGCATGCACGCGCGAATATCGAACAACGAAGAAAGACTCTTAATATTTTTCGAAAAATAGTTATAGTCAAGGTTTTAAAAACGACCTAGTTCGCTATAACTTGAGCTCTGACACCAATCTGTATCACCCCCAAAATCACATCGCAGCGGAATACCACTTGGCGTGCTACTTCATAGCATAAAGTACAAGTTACTAAAAGCGACTCTAAGTGAGACATTTTAGAAAGTCAACCATTCGGTAATTTTTATAAAATATCAGAGTTACAACAGGTTCCAATTGCAATGTAATATAAAACATTTTCAAAACGTTTATCAATTGATACTCAAATTATAAAGCCTTCAAAAATATATCCGCGCGGCTCAAATGCTCCCAATGCTCAACTAGCAAAATGATAACCTGAGAAAATACATGCAAAACGTCAACAATAATGTTGGTGAATTCATGGGTTTAAGTAAAAGCAGTATTGAAATAATTCAAGAAATATTTCAGTAAGAAAAGAAGCGTTACAACATTTAAAAGTATTAGTTCCGAATTCCAAGTAGTGATTCAATAAATCAAGAAATGTTCAGTAATGGACCACAAGACTTGAGTAGTGTAGACAAGAGAAACAGATTCACCAAGTCTAAATGAAATATATATTATTGCACAAAGCTCATGACACCGAACCTTAACATGCATTATGATCCAAACCAAAAATCTAGGTTTGTGCCCCAAAACAGATATAGATGCTGCCAAACATCCTACGAATTTTCTTCTAATTTTAAATGCGTCAATGATTATCTAGAAACCACAGCCCAAACGGGGATGGTCAATCCCGATAGATCTATCCACAACACTCTCGTTTACTACACTAGTAACTAACAGTTCGTGATAAAAAGGGGGCTTAATGGCAAAGGGTACTTAGGCAATAATATGATCTGAAATAGCATACAATTGAAAAACACTTGTGTCCTATTTAAAACAAATAATGTGTTCAAAACTCACAGTTTCATATATAGGTATTCAATGACCTCAAATCATGTAGTAAGCAAATCAAGCTTTAGTAAATTCATGAGAAAACAACCATGTAACACACATGTTTTTAGAAATCATGTAGTAAGCAAGTAAAAGCTTTAGTAAAAATAGTTATGTAACACTTATGTAGTAGAAATCAATGAGTTTACTTGATAAAACGAGCATGTATTCTCACCCCAAAAACAGTTTATGAAAACCATTAAAAGAGAAAAGATGGGGCTATGAACTCACCGAGAAACAATGAAGTATCGAACGAGAAATTCAACAAGGAGAGACCGGCGAAAACGTCTCACCCGGGACCTATAATAATGGTGCGCGTACAAGAATATATTTATAAGAAAAATGCATAAAATGCATAAGTATGTAAAATATATATATTCCAACATATATGAAATTTTATATCGTAGAATCCATGAGTGCGCCAAACTTACTTATTTTTACCCACTAAAATGATCCGACTTATGTTTAACTTCATTTTAACCCATTCCGACTAATATGTAACTTTAATGAAAATTACCCATTTTGACCCATTATAAAGATTAGGACATTTAGATGCGAACGAAAGTGAAAGACCCACTTATTAGTTGCAAATTCAGTTTTTGTTAATATATTTTACGCCTAATAATTTGGTAAAACACTAATTGATTAATCTTAAAAATTTCGCCATGTTGACTTTTATTATAAATTTTCTTAAGTCTGACCCGTCCAAAACGACCGGCTAGATTAAGTTTTTAAGACTCGGACTCTAAAATATTTTGATGTAAAACGACGTTTCGGACAACTTTTTAGTTTTAGCTGAGACCCGAAACCCAACAGAAAATGACCAAAATACCCTTGCAAGTTTCTGCAGAAACTTTATTTTTTCGAACTAAAATGTAGTATCTAATCCTAAGCTTTTCAACCCGTTAACACATGTTTTCAGCCTTAGTTATCATTATGGAAAGGTAAAACGGCATTTTAAACAACTTTTAAGTTTTACCCGAGACTCAAAACTCTACAGAAAATGACGAAAATGTTCTTTTACGATTCTGCAGCAACTTAAAAATTCAGCGAGTGATGATTGGATTTTTATAGTTTTTCAAAATTTCAAACGGCCGCCAAACGTTTGTTTTTAAGAGTTATGAAACAATATGTATATCGAATCGAACCTACGGACATCCTTTACCATATTCTTAAGGCCAAATTCAGTTTTGAAAATTTTCACCCAACACTAGTACAAATCTGGTATTTCGTCACACATGCTGTTTTTTGAACGGCCACACAATCAGATATTTATGTGACTAAATGTACCAGAATAAAATAAACAACTACATTTGAACTCATTTTTTCTGACCATTTCGGAATTTCATTGTCACACATTTGAATATTTATGTGACTAGAGGTAACTGGTAATTTTTTGTTCTCACCATTGATTTGCCCAGAACTACCCAAGCTAAAAATCTTTCTATATTCACTAATCTATGTAACTTTTCAAAACAGTCCCAAAGCAAATGTGACAAACTTTTGTAGCTTACGAAAACGGACGCACTTTGAAATATACGAATGCTATTAAAGTGAGACCAGTTGGAGGTGGTGCCTATAAGTGTCCTCTACAAGTACCATGGTTTCTTTTTCAAAGAGTTTGCACAAAAACATAGAGTTAAGCTCCATTTTCAAACACTAGGTCTGATTCGACTAGTTTTAGTAAATCGGCCGTATCTCATTCATCCGGAAGAGATACGACTCTATCCAACTCACCACATGTACCTTAAACCTTTATCTACAACCTCATCCACTTTTCCCAGGTTTTATAAGCCAAAAATAATTCGTGAACATTACAACAACCTGATGTCCCAAAACAATCCTAAAGTCAATTTCAAAATCATACCAAACAATGTTTTTATCCGATCAAAATCCTATGCAATGCCACAATAATTATTCCACACTCTCAAGAACATCAAAAATATAATTATTTCCAGAATAAAGATCCAAACTGCATGGCCAAATCAAAGAAGAAAAATCAAGAATCAAAGAACAAAACTTACAAGATTAGGATTAAAACTAGTGAATCAAACACAAACACGCCCTTTTGGGTGTTGGCTGATTTTCGAACCAAATAGGAACCTAAACCAAATCAAAACTTGTTTCTAACCCTTCCAAATATTATTATTCACTTGTTATAACAAAACCCCAATCAAAAACTTCAATAAAAATCACCAAGAACCCTCTAAACTTCGATTCGATCCACCAAACTTTGCAAGGAGTATAAGGAGGATGTTGTGATGAAGAATATGATGATGAAATTTTTGTGGAGATGGTGGAGTGGTGGTGATTTTCATGGCAGCCATGGGAGGTGGAGAAGGAGGAAGATAAGATCCATTTTTATAGAAAATGAAGTGAGTGAATGTAGTTTTTGTCTGTTTGTGTGTGTGCATCATTGGGCCGACAATTTTTGGCTTAATACATCTTTTTTTATTAATTATGTTAAGTGTAAGTATTGTATAGTATAAAGGTAAATGTATAAATAAAAGGTAAGGTTTTTAGCAAGTTTGACCAAGACGAAAAGTAAAAGTTGAAATTTCTAAAATAAAATTTTATAGAATCCTCAGGGTAATATATGAAAATATTTAACTACGATAAACACGTAGACGAGCAATGAGCTAAAAGAGGTTTCGATTTTACTAGAAACGCAAAATTTATTGATTTCTACTACTTAAGCGTTACATGACTAATTTTACTAAAGCTTTTACTTGCTTACTACATGACTTTAATACATGGTTGTTTACTCATGAATTTACTAAAGCTTGATTTGCTTACTACATGATTTGAGATCACTGAATTCTTATATATGAAAACTGAGAGTTTTGAGCACATTACTTGTTTTACATTGGACACAAGTGTTTTTCAATTGTATGCTATTCCAGATCATATTATTGCCTAAGTACCCTTTGCCATTAAGTCCCCTTTTCTATCATGAACCGTTAGTTACTAGCTGGGTAAACGCGAGTGTTGTGGATAGATCTATCGGGATTGACAATCCCCGTCTGGGCTGTGGTTTCTAGATAACCATTGACGCATTTAACATTTGAGGTATTTCGTAGGATGTTTGGCAGCATCTGTATTTCTTTTGGGGCACAAACCTCGAGTACTGGTTTGATTACATTTCATTACATGTTAAGGTTCGGTGTCATGAGCGTAGTGCAATAATACATGTTTTGGACTACTGAATTTGTTTCGTAGCCTACTATTACTTAAATCTTGTGGTCCACTATTGAACATTACTTGATTTATTGAATCACTACTGGGATTTTGGAAATAATACTTTGAAATGTTGTAACGCTACTTTTCTTTTAGAAATATTACTTGAATTATTTCAACACTCTTTTATTTAAACTTATGAATTCACCAACATTATTGTTGACGTTTTACATGTATTTTCTCAGGTTGTTATTTTGCTAGCTGAGCATTGGGAGCATTTGGATGTGCGGATATCAAAATTTTAAAGGCTTGGTTTTTCTTCACATTCGATAATCATTTTTCTTTAAATATACAAATGAGTCATGTTTAAACCCTTGTAACTTTTGTTAAAAAGGAAATTATTGGGACCTGAATTTACTCTAATTTATTTAAATCGAATGTGACATTTTATTAAACGTCTCTTTTGAGGTCGTTTTCTGTAACTTGTGTGTATGAACTATGAAGTAGCACCCCAAGTGGTATATCCGCTGCGTTGTTGATTTTTGGGGGTGTTACAGATTGGTATCAGAGCACTGGTCATAGAGAACTGGGTCGTTTTCAAAACCTAGTCTATGACTATTTTTCTAAATTTAGGGTATATCCTTGTTTTATCTGATATCCGTGCGTGCGTACTTCTTGGTTCCTTATATTTACTCCCTCGAGCATTACTATTAGTATTATATGTGTGATGATTTTATAGTACTTGACTTTCTTTTCGATCTCTTACACTTATCTTCATGAGTACCACTATCTATTTATATAAAAGTAATTTATATAAATGTTGACTTTTTAGCATGTTTTATCTCAGGTTTTCAGGTATTTTGCTCGGAGGGAAGCCACACGGATATGTATTTAGGAGACTCTTCATTTTATACATTGATAAAATTTCTTTTGAAAATACTATGTTGTAAAGAATTTCTATTATTAAATTCGATCAAAATTTTATCTAAACATTTTGTCATGTTTGAAAACATTGCGTTTTATTAAAACTGTTGGGACCTGTTTGCAAACTCTGATGTTTTAATGTATCGAATGTGAAACATTTTGAAATTTATTTTAAAACGTCTCTATTTATGAGGTCGTTTTCCGTGACTTGTACTTCTTGTTCCATGACGTCGCACCCCAATGTTACCTTTCCGCTGCAGTCTGATTTTGGGGGTGTGACACATCCTAATTAATAACGCATTTTGGCGGGTCGTTTTTTATAAGTCAAACTTAGAAAAAAAACATATATTTTAAAAAAAGTCAAAGTAGGTAAAAATTTATGAAGGATCATTAGATAAGGTTGAGATCGTTTAGACTTCTAAAATTGTAGCGATGGAAAACTTGTAACTAATAAGTCACATGGAAACCTTTCGGATAAATGGCGGGATATGAATATGGGTTAAGGAACAACACTTAAGATGTAGTGATAAGTGATTCGAGGCATGCACATGGATTCTATGGTATAAAATTTTACATATGTAGAAAATATATACTTATATTTATTTATGCAAATTATGCATTTTTCTCTATAATTTATATACTTCTAATAGCGCACCACTAATAATAGGTCATGGTTGAGTCGCCGGCGTCATCGTTGATTGTGTTGATTCTCTTATCTTGTACTATCGCATTTGGTGAGTTCATAGCCCCCTTTTTTACTACCAAATTGTTAGCAAACTTTACGAGGTGAAATTACATGCTTGTTATACTATTGGACACAAGTGTTTTAAATTTTATGCTACAGCTTATTGCTTGAATATTATTGCTTAAGTTATCGCATTGCCATTTAAGTCCCTACCAATCATGAACCGTTAATTGCTAATGTAGTAAGCGCGGGTGTTATAGATAGATCTATCGGGACTGACAATCTCCACCTTCAATTTCTGGTTACAAGTTGACCATGGTGCATTTAACATTGTGATGAACTTTTAGGTTATGGGCAAGTATCCTATACTTACTTGGGGCACAAACTAGTTAAGGTTTCGGGGCCATAAGCTTAGTGCAATAATACATGTTTTGGACTACTGAATTTGTTTCGTAGTCTACTATTACTTAAATCTTGTGGTCCACTCTTTTATTCATAAACCTGTGAATTCACTCAACCATTGTGTTGACTTTTAGCATGTTTTAATATCAGTTCCTAAGGTGTGATTTCTAGATGGGAGTTGCGGGGATATCATGAAAATGGATTCTGTGTTTTCTTTAATCGATGCTAAACTGTCAAACTTGTTTTATTAAACAAATGTCATCTTTTCAACTGTGTTGTTTGGTTAAACTTATGATTGCTTGGAATTTTTAAGTCACTTTTAAAACTGTGGGACCAAATGTGGAAACTCTGATATTTTGCAAGGCATCGAATGAAACTTTGTTTTAAACGCCCCTTTTGAGGTCGTTTCCTATTACTTGTATTTTGTGCCATGACGTCGCACCCCAATTGTTACCGTTTCGCTGCCGCTAGATTGTAGGAGTGTGACATTCCACTCATACTCAATGCGAACCGTTTCCTTTGAAAAGCCCAAACCATCAATTGAAGGAACACCCATAGTAAGACTCTCTTTTAGGACATCATCCGCATTAACTTCAATCAAACATAGTAAGTCTTTGTGATAGTATACAAATTTACAAATTATTATATATCATAAACACAAATTATATGAATATTTCATAAAAATGTTGTCATAGTTATGAAATGTTTAAGAAAATTAACATGTTTTTTAAATTGTACAAAACACAATTCATAAATTTGTAGTTTTCTTTTTTGTGGTTCGAAAAAAGTAAGATCATATCAGATTAGATCTTAAGATCCTATGATTAAGATCGGGATCTTATAAGATCTTAAGCTTGCAAAGATCCTATGTAAGATCCGGATCGTTTTTGTTTTGAAGTATCGTAAAATCGTAAAATCCTAAGATGATGATCGGGATCTTAACAACCATGGTGTCTACATTTAATAATAAGTGTTTACTTTTTTATTTACCTTTTTTAACCGATTTACTAGTACACATTTGTAGCAATGGAACAAATGACACAGAAAAGAAGACATTGAGAAAATTGCATCAGAAGTTATATATGTCGTATAGACTCATACCTATACGACGTATACATATCAAGACCTGAAATCACAAGTCCCTCAATGAAGCCTATACGCCTTAAAGGATGTCTAGCGGAAATGAAACTAGGGTTTAAAGACCTATATGACGCATAAGATTTATACCTATACCCCGTATACATTATGGGCTAGATTTTTCTCTAAATACCAACACTAAATCCGATTTAGGGTTACACTTTTCTTAATCCCAAAAGTCTTAGACGATTCTATTTAATTCGATTTGATTGTATTCATACCAATGACTACTTTTAATACTTCGAATTATTTATCTTTTGATTTCATGTTTGTTATGAAAGACGACCAAGGGTCCGTTTAGTTTGTTAAAGGATTTTGATATGTATTTGGATTTTTATTATAATTTAGATTTGAATTTGAGTTTGGTATACGTTTTTTTTATTTTAAAAGGAAAAAATATATTAATAGTATTATATTATTACTTTTAAAGTTTGTAAAAAAGAATAATAAATTTTTTAATATAAAATTAATTTTAAATGAAAATGTAAGGAAAAAAATGAAATGAGGTCACACAGTTTAAAGAAAGGGCCAACAGATGGCAGCAAATTTTTTGTAAACCCATCTATTTACGTTGGATTTGTTTATGCCACTATTTTAGCATTTATCTCAAACCTTTGGTCCACATTTCTCTACCAAACATCATATTTTAGATGCTAAAGTAAAAAACTCATACCAAAACCACTAACTAAACGGACCCTAAGTACTTATGTGTTTGCCTAATTATGAATATAATTAACGAATGACAAGATTTGACAGTTTAACTTTGTTCTTAATTTGAATATATATATATGCTTGTCACCTAGATTTTAGGCTTTTTTATCATCATAGATAACCTATTATAAACAAATAACCCTATTGATAGTAATAAACAAGTAGATTAAAAATGGTGGACTGTGGGGTTTGAAGTTAATAAAAGAAAAGTAGACATTTACTAAGTAATTAAGTGTAATTTATAATACAAGACAAGTTTTATAAGTTAGTCGAGACACATATTGAATGAACTATAGCTAGATATAACCCACGATAGTCGGAAAAAATAGTTATAAGAAATTTGTGAAAAACTATTGGTCATAACTAGTCAACTAGACCTTCACTACATCCTACCCACTAAGCTAGAAACTAGTTCAACACTGCACATTCTAATCATGTTATTTAGAGAAACGGATTTTCATTTAATTTACAATCCAATTTAATCATCTTGTCATTTTATTTACTTTTTATTTTATTATTTTAAAATCATTAATCAAGTTGATTTAAAACATGATTGTCTTTATATTAATTTGCTTTTAAAACATACGCGATCAGGTATCGGGTACACTGCGTGAGAGCGTTTGTATTTTTTTGTCAAAGAAGATTTATAAATTTAAAACAAGATATTTTCCGCATCATAAGGTGCACTAGTACAAATCTGGGATTTCGTCACACATGCTATTTTTTGAACGGCCACACAGTTAGATATTTATGTAACTAAATGTATAAAATAAACAACCACACTTGAACTCATTTTGTGTGATCATTTCGGAATTTCATTGTCACACATTTGAATATTTATGTGACTAGAGGTAACTGGTAATTTTTTATTGATTATTTAATCACTTATAATTTGGGACGTGTGACAGATACACATAAGTTTGAAACATTAGTCACACTATATATATACATATGTGACAAATATATGTCACACAATTGAACAGTGTGACCAAAATCCATATATGGTCACATGAAGTAATTGTGTATGTGGCTAAATCATATAGTCAAGTTTGTCACACATTATCTAAAAGGAACTGCTATTTTTTGCTGAATATTTAGCCACATATGAATTTGAAATGTGTGATAACTGAAAAGTAAGTTTGAAGTATTAGTCACGATATACATTTAAAAGTGACAAATATATGTCACACACTTGAACAGTGTGACCAAATGTCATATACGGTCACACTAAACCATAGACATACATGATTAAGTGTAACCAAAATTCAATACGTATGGTCACGTAAGTTAATATGTGTGTCTAAAGTTTAGTGTGTGTTTGCTTGCCAAAACCTAATATGTATAGTCATATTTAATTGTAGCATAATCATGTGACTATAGGCTTTACAATAGTCACACCATATCCCTCCAAAATAATGAAATTTCCCCCTTTTAACATTTCACTTGTCCCGCCTCTATTTTTCCCCAAAATCTAAACCTCCCTCCAACACAACACATTCTTCACAGATCTAAAAAAATTTCATTCATTTATCCTTTTGAGCAGGATTTTCCCCCTTCTTTTTTTCACCTTGATTTTTTGAGTTTTTCTTTCATTTCACCTACACCACATAAACATAAACTCTATATCACTTCTTACATGATTTCGATTGACGGCTTATTCAGTTTGATTTCAATTTGAACCTACATGCACGAAGAATATAATTGATGCTTGTACTAAGCTCAACGTGAAGAGGCTTATTTATACTAGTTCATGAAACTAATTGTATCGATAGTGTGAAAGTTGGGTTGAATTATCTTTGTTTATAAATGTATGGCTTCCAATCTTTCAAACTCTTAATGAATCTAGAATCGGATTGAAATATGTTTCAGGGAAGTGTGTAAATGGTTATTAGTATGTGATGATTTCACCTTCAAGTTCCCAGCAAAGTGATAATTTCATTTGTAAAGGTATGGATCTTCACCTATCTCCCTCTAAATATATATAAATGAGAAAATAGGCTGCCAATTATTTGATGAAATGCCTAAAAGGATTATATGTGACAAAAATGTTGTTTAGTTGTATCAAAACCATGAATTCATTTGGCTATGTATGTGATGCTTTTATTTGTTCTTTTTGGAAACCATGTCTTTGAGAACTAAGTGTTCGATTAAATTAGCAGGTTGAGTAAGCAGCTCCCAATCTGCATATTGAACCTTAAAACAGGTGGATGGTGCATATGTACACAACAAGAACCGACTCATATTCTGTGATATGGATTGAACAACAATGAGGTTATAATTGATGTGTTTGATCTTGGTGGTGGTACCTTTCATATTTCTGTTATAATCTATCTTTTTTGTCTCTTATATGTTATTCTTTTTTATAATTTATTTTGTTTTGCCTTTCACATATATTCAAACAGTTGCAATTATTATTCTTGCAACGACTTATGCGAGCCCGACCTTCACTCATATGGTTGGAATGATATCAACATGGAAGGCTTTGTCTACAAAGGCGCTCCAGGCTTCTTTCAAACTGACCCTGAGGTAACAAAGGTCAGACTAGGTTTTGTAACCATTTTAATGCAATTTACTCTTATTGCCATTCTTTAATCGTTTATCAATGGATTTTAGAGGTGCATGAATAATAGTTTGAGAAATGATCGAACGATCCATTTCTTTTTTAGATACTTTAAGATTACACATTGAAGAGACCTTTATTTATAAATTAATAACATAATACAAGATACTGATATTGGTCCTGTATAGTCATATGTATAACCTCCTTTACAAAGAATATTAGCAGAGAAAACAACTGGACCAATGCTTGTGTTCATTATAGTCCGGCCCAATCTATATGGAATGAGAACATACATGATAGACCTTTTTCTCCAGTCCTTATTGCTCACTAATACGCCTTTTTAGTTGACTATATCTTATTTTGCAATTGTGTGCTTGCACAAGATTTTTATAATCCGATAACCAAAAAAAACTCAGGTAAACTGCCGATAACACTAGAAGATATCGAAAACTCGCAGTACATATTTAACAACAAAAAAAGGGAAGAAAACTGATAAATGAGACAACTATTAGCTACTAATAATTGATGTTCCAAGCTTTTCATAAAAATATATATATAAGACATGCATACATAAATAAAAAAGAATTTCAAAACCTAATGCCACACACAATAATTTTATCAAACACATGTACTAAGAAAACCTGATAAAACGACTACTCCGCAATGAAATCACAACATAACAATTGTCTTACTTATATTATGGGAAGGAGTTAGAAAACAAATTACTATCATGTTATATCTCAAATCTGTCAAATCATATTAATTTGATATCAAATTAAATCTCAATTGTCAAAGATTAAAAACAAAAAATCTTAATATCAATTACCTGTGATTCGATAGTTTTTTTCCAATTCTTCTAATAAAGAAAAAAAACCATAAGTTAAGTATAGTTCATTGTAATAATTATATACTAAAATATCGGATTTATTGGTTCTTCTTTCTTTTTCCTTTCTTCTGTCTGGTTCCCTTTGTTTCTGCACAAAACAGAAAGAAACATCGTTTAGATTTAGGTTTGTGGAAAGAATTGGTTGTCTAAGAAACCACTATTATTATTCGGTATGGGAAAGAACCAAGTTATTCCTCATGTTAAACCATTGAAGATACACAGATTTTTTTTTCACTTTGGCCAAAACTATTTTAAGATGATCTATTGAGTCCATGGAATTTTTGTTTTTTGTATAAATGAAAAAACGTATAAAAAAATCTTATTTTTCCAAACATGCAATATTAATGGTTTATTTTTTTCTATAAAATCTTTTAAAAAAATAATTATAAATGAAAGAGACCTTCATTACCTAATAAGGAAAACATTCTTTTTTGAAATAACGAATAGAAAAGAAAGAGGAGTTCCAAAGTCCTCACTTTTTCGTTTTCTTTAATAGATAACAAGATTATAGCCATTTTTCTTTAAAAAAAAAAAAAAAAAAAAAAAAAAAAAAAACCCAAATTCAAAAAGGGATTAATAATACATCATGCATACATCACAACAAATCTTGGAAAAAGATTTTTACATCAATCTAAACCAAAACTCTTTCTAAACATTGGATTGTGTCAGATAGGCCATTCCTTTCCAGTCCAGTTGCACTAGCCGGTTCCATCTGGTAGTTGGAACCGGCAAACACCCGTGGAGACGTACAAGTAGTAAATCAAGAGTTAGAAATACCATATAAGAGGCCCATTTCAACCACAAGAGCACCCATTTTCTCTTGTTTTTAGACACTCATTTCAATATAGCTTTTTCCTTTTCATAATCACTAATACTGATCCTAATCATGTTTTCTTTTCATTTAGAGTTTTGGTGGCTTTCTTATTAGATAGAAGTTTTTTTGCCAACTTTAGCAAACGCGATCAAGCATCAAGGTTCACTTGTCGCAAGGCAAGTATCCACATCACCTCCCCAATCTCATGTATGATCTAATCTAATTCTCTAGAGATCACTGATATTATTGCTTAATTGTACATATAATTACCCGGGATTTTGCCAAATAAAAGCCAATAATGATGGATGCCAAAAGAAATAGAATAAGTGGTAGCTTTATTTGTCCAAGTTATGTGTCAGGAAAGGATAAAAAGAAAAACTTATTAAAAAGACAAAACAAACTAACAAGAACAAAACGAAGCAAACCCAATCCCCAGCAGAAAAGCAAGCACACGAAAGAGCAAAAAAAAAACAACCTCCCAAACAAAGCACCACAAAATAGCAAGCAGGCAAATAGCACAAAGAAAAACAGTCAGAAACCACGACAGGAAAGGGAAAAAGACAAAGATACAAAGAGCAAGAGTGAAAAATCAGCAGGAATCCGAACGGCCAAAAGAACAAGGCCGGGGAATCACAGCAGCCCGACAAATACAACAACAAAACAGAACAAAAAGAAGAAAGAATATCACAGCAATAAAAGAAGTCAAGGAAATAGGGTTAAAAAAAGGTCAAAAATAAAACAAGGGACCAAAGTTGACAAGAGTGTTCACAAAAAGTTTTTTCCAAGGGCTTATATGTGAAGTTTTTTATTTAGAGTTTCAAAAGTCACATCATCAAAGGAATTCAAAGGTCAAGGTTCATCATTCAAAAGGAAGGGACCGAAATTTGCAAAAGATCGAAAAAGTTGGATTTATAAGAGAACTGAAAGAAAAGAAGAAAAAACCACAAACAAGGTGAAGCACAGTAGGACCACAAGCACCACGGGGGAAGGGCACCATTGGCTGACCCCGGGGGCCCAACCCTGCACTTTGAAAACTCTAAACAATCCTATACCATCCACCAAGAACAGGGGCGGAGCACCCCCACCCACCGCCCGAGGACACAATTGAGGCCAACCAACCACCCAACTATCAAATCAAACCCACGCGTTTTGTTATACAACACAAGAAATACCACAACCTAAAAAATAACAAAACCACTAACAACCACAACCACCACCAACCACCCCCGACCCCCCCCCTACGCCCCACCACGCCACTGCCTAACCATTCCTACAAACCATACCTTCCCATTCCATCCCTCAAAACCACATTACACCCTCCTCCCCAACCTCACACATAATCAATCCCCTTCCTGCCCACAAAACAACCCCCCCCCACACAACCACAAACCACAGACAACACACCGACCCCCCACACCTCACACCAGACAAACCCCCACGAAGTACTCGACCCCTCCACACCCTCGCGAACCCGCACACCCGCTCCAAAAAAACAACTACCACCAAGACCACCACCCCACTCCCCCACCCCCCCTTAATACCCACCCACATTCTCGATCAATTATATATACAATATTTACACTATTATTAAATTATGAACAAATTTCCACAACAACAACAAAAACTATTCACATCATCCACACCACACTCATTATATGCTCCCATTGATTATCACATTAAAAAACAACTTAAACACCCAAAAACCCTCGACACAACACTTCTCAAACACAGTAAAAACACACCATCTTACAAAAAACACACAAACATCAAACACAAACCAAACCCCATCCACCACACACCACAACCCAAACCAAACTCCCCCACCTAGACACCACACAAACCACACACACACACCCACGACAAAACAAACCCGAACACCAAACCATAACCACCACACACACAATAAACCTAAACACACCCACTCCTAACATCCACAACACGTCACACACAAAGAACCCCTCCAGCCAACATCAAAAACCAACTTCCAAATCAAACCAACCACAACCACACAACCACAAAAGTAGTAAACAAACACACAGCATCAACCCACTAAAAAACAAACCCACCAACCAACTCCAAATCAAATTTATTAACTTAATTAAAATATAACACATAACATTATACATTCATCAATTTACTAAAATTACAAAAAGTTATTGTGGGGAAGCCAGCCTAATCATACAACACCAACTACTTCTCAATTATATGTGATTAATTTTATAATGTTAAATTTAAAAACAAAGATTACAAAAAAAGCAGCAAACTGCCCAACATAACAAAACGCATCTGTCACATTCATACGAAAATACCACCATACTACAACTTCTTCACCAATTTTAATAACATATTAAAAAAAAAACCCAAACACTTACACCCAACAAACCCCCCCCCCCGCCCCAATCCAACCCCCCCCTCTCCCCCACCCCCATAACCCCCCCACCCCCCCCCCACCCCCCAAAACAACCAACCACGCAAATAAGTCTATTCCCCCTCCCTCCTATATCCTCAATTGTCTCACCAATGACCAATCAACAGCCCCACCCATCCCCGATATGATCCCCGGTCGCCCCACCCCCACCCCAGCCCCAAAGGGCCCAACACCACACCAATAAAAAAATAACGCTCGCTCCACCTAACACCCCCAACAAAATCGACCAACAAACACGCGCACACCCCAAAAACCCCACCCACCCAATCCACCCACGTACCCGATCAGACCAACAACCCACCCACATCAACCCACACCAACACCAAAAACACCCAAAACAACACCCTGAACCCACAAAACCCCCTAAACCAAAACAACACACCACAACAAACCAACCCCCACACACAACAAACCCCCCACCCATAGCTTGCCCTCCACCACCCAACCTAAACACTGACTACTTCTACATTCCCCCTTCCACTTTTCCTTCCTCGCGCCTCTTCTCCTGCCACTACCTTTCCTCTTTCCCATTTTCCTACCTCTTATCCTCCTCCTATTGGAGAAAACACAACACCTGAAAGGATAAAACACTGTGGAGAAAATTTATTATAAATAAAAAAATTTGGCTTTTTAAATTAGTGAGAAAAAGGTTTAGGGAATTATAGGAAGGAAATTCTGACATGTAAAAATACTGACAAATCTAACTAGGTGTATTAATAAAAATCATATTGTACACTAATATCAATTAATTAGTTAAGTGGATTAAGTGAAGTAAATGTATTATATGTTAATTAATTACCACTCAGCTGAAAGAAAAAAAAACTGGGTTCCGGGGGCAGGACAAAGTTTATTTAAAACAAACTCTAAAAACTTTTGAATCCGACTTTTGTTTCTCTATCCCTAAACTACTCTTTTTATTTACATAAATTTCAAAGAACCTCATCTAAACTAAAGAGTCTGGCTGTGCTTTAAATTTGTCTTATAGTTCACATAACAAACTACACCAAAACTACCAAATTACTATGTCTTTCTAAATTTCTCTAAATTTCTCTTTCAAATTCTTTAAATAACTGTTAAGGACATAAATTATAAACAAGAAATTATAAACCCAAAATAAAAACTATTAATTTAGCAAATAATTTCTCAATTTGTTACAATAAATTAACACAATTGCTATGTGTAAAATGTTACTCATAAAATGTATAAATAAAAAAAAAAAAACCCAAATCTACCATAAAAACACACACATAAAACAACTGGAAATAGAAAAAACATAAGTAGTTTATTTTAACGACAAACATAAAAAAACAATAACCTATCAAGAGAACTGTAAGCGGAGCAAATATTTTTTGATATCTATTATATATCAAATAATAAAGAGTCTAATAACATACCTTTAAAAAACTTCTTTTCCAATAGTCCCCTTTAGAAATTTTGAAAATATATATATTTTAAAAATTACATTAAATAATAATAAAATATAAAAAATTACAATAAAAATTAAAATAAAATAAATTACAAATATTATTTAAAATCTAAAAAAATATTTAATACAATAAATTAACAAAAAAACAAAATTACAAATAACAAAATAACATCCAAAAAAAAAATCAATTTTTTTATATAAATAATTTCTTTTTAAAAAAAAAAAAAATAAAAACAATTTATAAAATAAACCTAACTACATAACAACATATAACCTAACATATCTAAAAAAACAAAAAAAAATATTATTATTTAAATAAAAAATTATAAAATAAATTATCATAACAACCAACATTATCCAAACACACACAACTTAACCATACATACACCATAAAACACCCTCTCTACACAATAGCACTACACAACATCATATACTATAAGAGCAACCCAACTTCAATTTTACCCTCCCCCGCTCCTTTATAATCTCTCAAACCTGTTCACAAGCCCTCCCCAATCACAAACGCCCACGTGGCATCCATCTATTGGCCAAGACACATCATCTAGCTCATCCAACGGCTTATATTTACTCATAAGAGATCGACGGCTGAGATTGAATGGACTATTCTAGAAATTCTTCCTCCTCCTCTCCCATCCTCTATAAATAGCACCCCTAGGATCACTTTTTCAGTTGTTGTTTTAGTTTTAAATTTCAGAATTGTATTTTCTCTCAATTAAGCATTTACTTTCAAGTTTCTTTTAATCAGCTTAAAAGCTATTGTACTCTTCTTTTCTAAACTTGTACTCAATCAATTTAGCAATATCATTCAGTTTATAAGCTGCTTGTGTTCTTCGTTTTCAATTTTAAGCAAATTTTCTCAAATAAGCTCTAAATAAGCTCTTTTGAGCTTATTACTTTTCATAAGCTCAAATTTAGCTTACATTCTGTTTTTAGTCAATCATTAGTTCAATTTCATCATTTAAATCAAAAGTTATGATTACTTAAGGTTTTTGTGTCAATTTTGAAGTAACAAGAAGAAATAAGCTCAAAATAAGCTAGATAAGCTAGCTTATTGAGGTTTAGAGGCAAGGTGCCATTTAGGAACATTTAAACTTCTACTTTTGGATAGTTTGAATGTGAAGATTCTACAATCTCAGGTTTACTTTCCTAAACTTCAAATTTTGAATATTAAAAGCTTAATTCATTTTAGCTTAATCTTTTGAAAGCTATTGCTTATTCCTGGTTCATTGTGTTTAGATAGCTTATAGTTAAAAGTGTTTTAATCTGTTTTAGCTTTAAATCATTTAGACTTTACTTTTCAAGTTTTGTTACAAGTGTTAATCAAAAGCTATAAGAGTAACTAGCTTATTTTGGTTAATAAGCTCTAGGTTAAAATGTTCAAATAGCTTAACTAGGTTTAGTCTAGGTTGAGTAGCTAAAAATTTTTAGCTGAGTTAGATTTTTAAACAGTTTTAAGCTCTCTTTAACTTTGACAGTCTTTTCTTAAGGAGTGTTTGGATAAAGCTAGATTTGACATTTAAAGTCAACTAAAGTTTGTCAAAACCTTCTACCTAGTTGAGTTAAGTCATAAATTCAAAAGTTAAAGAGAATTTAGAAGTTAGAAAGTAGAATTCAAAAGTTTAGAGTTTATAAACTTTGTCCTGCACCAGGACAGTTTTCAAGCTGAGTAAGTCTTAGATTTTAAGACTTTAAAAGCATTTTAAAGTTCAAGGTTGTTTAGTGATTACTTAGGATCATTTAGTTAAATGTTAGATCTAAAAATTTAGCCTGCATTTCAGTTAATACCAAGTGCATTGCCAATTGCATCAGCAACACAATAGATAGCAGCAGTACTTAGGATTGGCTTATTTCCTCTTTGAAATTTTCCATTTCCATGATAAACCTTGGAAATCCTTTTATCTAGGTTGAATAGAGGTAGTTAGGTTAGCTTATTTTCAAAAGTTCAGCACTTAAGGTTCAGCAATAAGCAGTGTAGCTTATTTGAAAAAAGCTTAAAAACATTTCATAAAAACTTAGCACTTTTCCATCTTAATTTTCTTTCTAATGTTGTTAACTCTTGGTAAATTTTAGTTTAGATCCCTTTAAAACACATCTTAAGCATCAGTAAGCATCTTTTAGTTTCAATTTTCATTAAGTATTAAGCTCATAATAAGCTCAAATCCAAAAAGCTTGTCAAAAGCCTACTTTCTGTAACAGGAAACTAGCAGCTTAATTTCTAGCTTATTCTTTGGTTAAAAGTGCAAAGTGCTTTTATTAAAGTTACTAGGAATAAGCTGTTTTACAACTTTGTAGTTTTAAGTTTTGTCTGAAAAGCACTTTTTAATAAGCAAAAATAAGCCAAATTCGTAGGGTCTGTTTGGTAGTTTTCTCATAGTTAAGGGGCACCCGTTTCTATTGTAGTGTAAAATTCCAAATATTAGCCCGCCTACCCTGTAGTTTACTTTCTTTCACTTTTTACCCTGTCTTTCTTAGTTAAATAAAAAAGTTAATATTTTTGTTTTTAGTTTTATTAAAAATTAGGTTAAAGTTTTAATTGAATAAATTAGGGTTCAATTGGGTTTTAAAAATTAGGGCTTTTGTTTCTATTAATTTTCTGCACCATTTTAGCATATTAAAACCATTTTTCTATATTTTTCCAGTTAAATTTGTATTTTCTAGCAATTAAAATAGATTTTAGTTATTACTTTTTCTTATAAAAATCATAAAAAATAGAAAAATAGTTGAAAAATTAAAATTCTTTTTGCATTAATTTTCATTTTAAATCTAGTATTTTTGAAAAATAAAAGAAAAATTTTAGTGTTAATTTTTAGAAAAAGTTTATTTTTGTTAATTCATTAAATCTTAGAAAAATCATAAAAAATTCAAAAATTAATAAAAAAATATTTTTCTTTTTTATAAAATTTTCTTTTGTCATTTAGTGTCTAGGAAAAATATAACATTTAGTATAGGTTTAATTTTTTATAAAATTCAGTCTTAGACCCGTTTTACCGAGTGCGTTTTACCGTTTCTTTTCGTTTAGCATTCAAACGACCTCCGTTTTTATTCTAGTTTTTTTTATTTTTCAAATTAACTTAATTAGAATTTAATTTTGATTTTTAATTTAATTTAGCATTTATTTTCTTAATTTTTAGTATTTAGGTTCCCCATTTCCTATATCTGTTTCCCGTAGATTAAATTAGGTTTTATTTAATTAATTTTAGTTGTCATTATATCAGTGTTTCCATCATATCTAAATATTCTCCATCATTCAATTTCTCATCAAACCAGGATTACCTTCAATTGCAGCCTCGTTGGGACATACGACCTGGGAATATCTCTTCCGGAATCTTTTTATCATTGATTCTATCTTGTGTATTTTATCCTTTTGTGGAATTTGACCTTTTGCCTTGGTCAAGGGCATTCGGTTAGGATCTGTATTAGGGTTGCTATATAAGTGTATGCCAAACAACGAATCAGTGGTCGTGGTGGTTGTCATTATAAGGGAAAAAGAGTTAGTAGTGTGTTATGAATAAGTAACAGGGAAATAAAGGGTTAAAAGGGGTGATTTTGTAAAAAAATAAGTTAAAGGGTTAAAGGGGAACATAGATAATGGTCCATTTTGTATTAAGATTTTCCACGTCAGATTTTTTGCTAATCATGGCTAGAATAGGAAGATTAGCAAATTATTTGCACACAAAAGAAAAATTAAAAGTTCATAGCTTACAAAAGGAAAACGTGACAACTTCGATGCATTTTGAGACCATTTGCCCAGTTTAGTTTCACTTTGTGAATCATATAAATTATCTTGATGCATACTCTATGTTTGTGATATAAACTATTTTTATTAGCAAAATTAGCTAGAAAATAAACTTGAACTGGCTACATATATCAAATCAGTTTTTGAGCAAATAAGAATTGTTGATGATGTCATACATTAAAAGCATGGTTAATAGATACGTATAAACTCTTTTTCCTCCATAACAAGTATCTCGTCACTAGCATCAATATCGTCACTATCATCGATATCAATATCTTCCTGGCCAATGATCTTGACTTCATCCAAGATGCCGCTTTGCAGTTTGTAAACAAACAACCCTGTTCTTTCATTATCTCTTCTTGATCCCCTTGTTTGGTTCAGTATTCTCGCTGTTATTAATATGTGGCCCGCCTTGTTCAAACAACCTATAAGCCATATTGATTGAAGAGAAACAAGTGGTTTTCTATTTATCTGAAAGCGTATAACCCACTTTTCTTGCTTTAGTGCCCACACCTTTAAGTCGCAATCAGCATATGCAAATCCAACCTCACCATTAAGATTCACCAATTGATCACTCATTATCCAACGGTTCTTTATTAATCTAGGAGGATCAATCATCCCAAATTTCTCATTTGTCACATCAAACCATATTACTTTGTATTTATCATCGTCCATTGGCACTTCACGTTCAATAACAACTAGCCAATACAAACATCCTTGAGCAAATATGCTTCGACCGGTTATGGGATAAGATGGGACTTGGGATATCTTTCGCCATGAGTTTGTGTTGGTGATTTTAGTGTCATCAATGGCCATTTAGGTAATGACGATTTACTAGAGACTAATGAGATTTCATACTTAGCT
>BQNB010041234.1:0-11060 GCA_026074375.1 Tanacetum coccineum
GTAAGTCGTTGCCAATGTCGTCACTAAGGTCTTTTTGCAACGATTTTGGGCCGCTTAGCAATGAAATATTTCCGTTGCTATTGACACTTTTTCTAGTATGTACCCTCAAATTAGAAATGTGAAAGATATTACTAGTAAATTGACTTTTAATACAAATGGCTGAACAATCTTTTATCATCTTGTGGCCGTGTTTAGAAGAATTTTTTTTAGCAAGCGTGTTTAGGAGATTAATAGTTGTGATTGTTTTGTCCACTTATAATATACTCTAGCTAGCTGTGCTCACTAATTGTTTCTTGTTAAGAGAAGGTTTGGATTAATATTTTACAAGGTAAACAATTAAGACCGCTTAATTTGATCGATCTAGCAAACTGTTTGAATTTCAAAAGTGGAGAGGCCATGGCGATTTCAAAAGATTCTCTTCATTTGATCGATCTTCTTTAGCCTGTTTGATTATCATTCATCAAATAACGCTCGATTTAAGTGATCTAATCTTGATTAATGCTCCCTTAATTCATAGATCAGATTCGACGTATTTTTTAGGGTTAGGGTTTCAGATTTTTCGATCCTCTAATTCTGATTGAATATCATTCATTTGATTTTTGAGTTTTTAGGGTTGGTTCTTTTTGATCGGGTCCTTATTGTTCTTTATTCGATTTGACATAATCATTTAGGTTTTTGCGTGTTCGATTACTTGTTCCATTGGTTTCAAGAATTTATTTTCTTTTTTTCTTATGGCGGCTCTAGGGCTCGCAGTTGTAACGTCTCGGACCAATCAGGTTGATCTCCAAATTATTTTGTTACCTATTCCAGACAAACAATAACTCTAAAGATCTATGGGAGGTGTGTAAAGTTATGGGAACTGTTGATTGATGTTTTAATTCCTGATCTGCAATCGAAAGCGGGGAAAAGGTTTGCGTTTGTTCGATTTCATTTAAGGTTGATAATGTTGATCGACTTGTGGGTAACCTGTGCACTTTATGGATTGGCCGCATGCATTTACATGCAAATGTTGCTCGGTTTGATCGTCCTCCAATCCACTCCTCTCGGCCAAATATTTCAACTAGACCTGCTGCTAATGGGGCATTATTCATATGGCTTCGATTTTATAAGGTACCTAATAACTTTTAATAATATAGGTCGTCTAACTGCCATGGTCTTGGATGATGAATGTGTGGTGGAATGTGACCTTGATAATTTTGTTATGGGGGAAGTCAAGAATTTTTCTTCAATTAATAACTTACGCGTTTCTTTTATCGAATGAGGGTTTCCAGCATGTGAGGCTTGAATATTTGGCGTGGGCCTCTATGGGTTTGAATGAGCTAACATCGGTCTAGACTCAAATGAGATTTTGAAAACTGTAGGTGTTGCGTCTTGGTTTAGTCAATTATGTAAGGCACAGCCGGATTTTGGATTAGGAGAGGATTGTTTTTTGGATTGATATAAGGAGAGTCCTTCTACAAGCTCGGTCTGGCGAGCCTAACTTTCTCTAAGATTGGGTCACCGTGGGTGGTGAGGTTGTGATTGATAGATTGATTGATGTGGGTGATGTTGTGATAGAACTTGAAGATAACAAGGAGGATTGTTTTGCTCGTAAACGTATCTGTATTAAGACAAAACTTGAGGACAATATTCTTAAGAAATTCAAGATTATTGTTCAAGGCAAAATTTTTGTTATAAGAGCTAAGGAGTTATTCGTCTGGTCTCCGACGTTTAATGATAATAAGGAAGTTAATGATTATTCTGAGGACGATTCTGTTAACGGTGCTGAAGAGATAAATGGTGACATTAGTAAGCAGATGAATTTGGACGACGAAACTGATATTGAAGGTATTTGTGTCTGATTACAGTTTTTGATGTAAGGCTGTTTCTTTTGGGGCGGCAATCAAATAACTATAATCAGGGAATTTGTCACCCCAATCGAGTAAGAGAATTTCTAGCGATCCATTTATCCTTTACAATCTTCTTTAATAAACATGGACAACAATGGCGAGGGCAAATTCTGGTTTGGATTCAAGTATTCCTTTCCCACCTGGATTTACACCTGAGAGAGAATTCCAACATGTTGATGTATAGGAGGTTCAAGGTATGGAAAATTCTTTGTCTAAACGTCGCTCGGAAGGTCTCAGTTCTCGCATTTTAGAGGATGCTCAATCCCTTAATGAACATGCTTCCCCTAGTATCGATTCAAAAAAAAAGCAGGTGGCTCGATATTGGAGGTTATAGACGATATGATTAAAGTTGGCCAATCTATAGGGTTCACTATGGAAGGATGTATGAATGACATGGAAAATTATTAGATCACAAGGAGCTCACGGTGGTTTCAAATGAATTGTTTATCTTTAAACGTTCAAGGCCTAGGATCCAAGGCTAAGAAAGATTGGATTAAGGAGTTAAACAATAACACGAAGAGTGAATTTCCTTTCTTTCAAGCAAACAAGTTGGATTGTATTTCTGATATGGATGTTAAAGTGTTATGGGGTAACTATAAGTTCGAGTATACTATTAGCGAAGCAGTTGGGAATTCTGGTGGTATTTTATGTGTATGGGATCCAAGTGTTTTCCGTAAAGAGCATCATGTTGTCTCGGACAATTTTGTTGCTTTATATGGGTCATGGGTTTCTAATCAGGCGAAGTTACTTGTGGTGTCTATATATGCCCCTCAGTCTATCACTAGCAAGCGTTCGCTATGGAGCTACATTTCGTCCCTTATCAGCCGTTGGGATGGTCATTGTATGGTTATGGGCGATTTTAATGAAGTTAGATGCATGGAGGATCGTTTGGGTTCAGTGTACAATGCGCAAGGTGCTAATGAATTTAATAGTTTTATATCAAACTCGGGGCTCGTTGAAATCCAATTGGAAGGGTACTCTTTTACTTGGTCTCTTCAGTCGGCTAAGAAGATGAGTAAATTAGATCGTTTTTTTGTTTCGGATGGTTTACTCTCTTTATTCCCTCATCTTTCGGGTATTTGTCTTGATAGGCACCTCTCGGATCATAGACCAATCTTACTTCGGGAAGTGGTCACTGATTATGGGCCTTCCCCTTTTCGGGTTTACCACTCTTGGTTTAGTTTACAGGGCTTCGATCAAATGGTGTTGGAAACTTGGAATAATATTGATCTTGATGATAATAATAAGATGGTTCGATTCAAGAAGAAATTACAAATCCTGAAAAAGGAGATACGTTCATGGGTTAATGATTGCAAAAAGAATCAATCTGGTCGTCTTGTGGATCTCCGTTCCAAGCTGTGTCATATTGACAAAGTTATTGATCAAGGGGGCGTAAATGATGATATTCTTCTGACGCGGTTAGATTTATTAAAAAAATTACATGATATTAAGTCTTCCGACGCTCGTGACTATATGCAAAAGGCTAAGATTCAGTGGGCTATTGAGGGCGATGAAAACTCAAATTTTTTTCATGGAATCATTAATCGTAAACGAGCGAATTTGGCTATTAAAGGTGTTATGGTTGATGGCGAATGGGTGGATGATCCCTGTCGTGTCAAAGAAGAATTTCGTTTGCATTTTGCTAATCGGTTTCGAGCCCCGGCTGCCAACAGATGTAAACTTAACTATACCTTCCCTAATCGATTGTCTTCTGATCAGTTGGACATGTTGGAGAGTCCGATCTCCAGAGATGAAGTGCGTAATGCTGTGTGGGGCTGTGGAGAGAATAAATCTCCTGGACCAGACGGGTTCACTTTTGAGTTTTTTCGAAAGTTCTGGGACACTTTAGGATCTGATTTTTGTGCTGCTGTGGAATGGTTTTTCGATCATAGTTCATTTTCTAGAGGATGTAACTCCTCTTTCATTGCTCTCATTCCGAAAAACCATGATCCTAAGTTCGTAAATGATTATCGTCCAATTAGCTTGATCGGGAGTCTTTACAAGGTTGTCACCAAAATATTAGCCACTCGACTTTCGTCGATCATCTCTGGTCTTATATCGGATGTTCAAACGGCGTTTCTTCCTAATAGGCAAATTCTTGATGGCCCGTTTATCATAAACGAATTACTTTCTTAGTGCAAGCATAAGAAACAACAAGCTATGGTGTTTAAAGTTGATTTTGCCAAGGCTTATGATTCGATAAAGTGGGATTTTCTAGAAGATGTGCTTAGAGCTTTTGGTTTCGGTTCTAAATGGTGCTCATGGATTTGGGGTTGTTTACACTCTGGTATGGCTTCGGTCCTCCTTAATGGTAGTCCAACGTTCGAATTCCAATTTCATTGTGGGTTGAAGCAAGGAGATCCTTTGGCCCCATACCTTTTTATCTTAATTATGGAGTCTCTTCATCTTTCGTTATCTAGGGCCATCGAGGCGGGGATTTTTAAGGGCATCAAAATTGGTTCGTCTCTTAATATTTCCCATCTTTTTTATGCGGATGATGCGGTCTTTATTGGTGAGTGGTCTATTGCTAATCTATCTGGTATTACTCACATTCTTCATTGTTTTTCTTTGTTGTCCGGCCTCTCGATCAATCTTAAGAAAAGTCACCTTCTTGGAGTCGGGATTCGAAGTGAGGATGTTAATGCTGCAGCTTTATATTTTGGTTGTTCGACTATGAAAACCCCTTTTAAATACTTAGGGGTGATGGTTGGAGGTAATAGCTCGACTCTTCAGGCATGGGACGATACGATTGGTAAACTTAAGGCTCGTCTATCTAATTGGAAACTTAAAACTTTATCTGTTGGAGGAAGGCTTACTCTTTTAAAGTCGGTTCTTGGGTCGACACCTATTTATAATATGTCCATCTATAAGGTTCCTAAGTCGGTGTTACAAACGATGGAGTCCATACGTAGAAAATTTTTCAATGGTGTTCAATGCGACGAGAGGAAAATAGTGTGGATCAAATGGGCCAAGGTTCTTGCGTCCAAGAAGTATGGAGGTTTAGGTGTCTCAAGTTTTTATGCTTTAAATAGGGCGCTCCTTTTCAAATGGGTTTGGAGATTCATATCACGGGATAATTCATTGTGGTGTCGTCTCATCATGTCTATGCATGGCTCCTCATTATATAAATTATCTCCGTTTCGTTACTCGACTTGGAAATCCATTATTCGGGAGGTGCATATGCTTAAAGATCGTGGTGTGGACCTGATTTCTCACTGTCATATTCGTGTGGGTAATGGTTTACG
Source organism: Tanacetum coccineum (assembly GCA_026074375.1). Lineage (NCBI taxonomy): Eukaryota > Viridiplantae > Streptophyta > Magnoliopsida > Asterales > Asteraceae > Tanacetum > Tanacetum coccineum. The sequence goes on from BQNB010041234.1 coordinate 5,135, forward strand.
CACGCAATTTTGGAATGAAGTTTGGATTGGTGACACTCAACTTCGTGTTATGTTTCCACGAATTTATGCTTTGGAGATTAATAAAGATTGTACGGTGGCTGATAAACTGCAATTCTCGGTTACCTCTTCTCTTCGTCGTTCTGTTAGAGGAGGGGTTGAATCTTCTCAATTAGCTCTTCTTCAAACATATATTGAAGGGACATTGTTGTCTAATATGGAGGATAGATGGGTGTGGGATTTAAATGGGGAAGGTGTTTTTCGGGTCAAAGATGTTCGCATTCTTCTTGATGAATGTTTCTTGCCGAAAGCCCCTACTGCTACTCGATGGGTTAAATATGTTCCAATAAAAATAAATGTTTTTGCTTGGAAGGTTTTCCTGGATCGGTTGCCTACTCGATCCAATTTACAACATCGTGGTGTCCTAGTTTCTGATCTTTTATGTCCGCTTTGCTCCTCTGCTCAGGAAGATTCCTCGCACTTGTTCTTCAGTTGCAGATTGGCTACGGATATCGTCAGGCTCGTATGCCGCTGGTGGAATCTATCATGGACGCCCCTTGGTTCATATGCTGATTGGCTTAATTGGTTCAATTCCATCAGATTAAGCTCTAAAGTTAAAGATTTGCTGGAAGGAGTTCTTTATATAACTTGGTGGAGCGTATGGATGTTTCGTAATCAGTTGCTCTTCTCGTCGAAAGCCCCTCGTAAAGATGTTATTTTTGACGATATTGTTTCGCGCTCTTTCACTTTGTGCCTTTCTAGATGTAATTGTACTTTTAGTTGGGATAGTTGGTTGCAACACCCCTATTTGATCTCTTTGTAATTCTTTTTCTAGCTTCTTGCTAGTTGGTTTTATAATAGTTGCCGTTCTAAAAAAAACAAAGCCTCTACGTCCTTAGTGTTTCCCTTGTTATTTGTGCTCACCCCTAGTCATATATAGTGACAACTACAAAGCCTCCACGTCCTTAGTGTTTCCATTGTTATTTGTATTCTGGGTTTCTAGATAGTAGGTTACTTATTTTTCCAACTTTATTCATTTAAGTTTATCAAAAAAAATTTGTGTGTTATCGGGCAAATTAAGGATCAAACTATTTTTAACCTTTTATACCTGGTTGCCTGTCACGCTCGCAGCTGACTTTTATTTTTTTTAATTTAAAAATAATTTTTTATAAAAGGTTATTATACAAATATGTTACTGAACTTTTCAAATTTGTTCATCTAAGTTACTAAAGTTTTTCTTATTCAATCATGTACCCTTATCAGTCACCGGAAAACACCCTCACTCACCCGACACCTCAGCGCCGCATCATAAATTAAAAACGTTACATAGATAATTAAAAACTTAAACGTACGAAATTAAAATCTAAACATTCATAAACTATAAAGTGTATCCTTGTGGAAAACCTTAACCAAGTTTCTCAATGTAATGCTAAGATAATAGGTTGATGGTTTAGGGGAAACACCGAAACAATATAAAGTATCAAAACAACTCCAACGATGATAGACTTTCTATGACTCCCCTTTGTAAGGACTTTGTGACGAATTGTACAAGAAATTGTACCGGAAGGTTTTTTGAGTGTTACTGTTAGTGCATTCAGCGTATAGAAATAATGAAGGTAAGGGTATTTATAGGTAAAAAATATGGTTGTGGGAAAAGTATCATTTGAAAAAAGTATCCGTTAAGGTTATTATGCCAATTCAAACAAACTAATTTTTTTTCAGTTACATAGAAATACTAATTGAGCCATTAAAACCATAAATCTTGTGGGAGTTCAGAACTCTGACATCTTGTGATGTTATGAGTTCCTCTTTCTTTCTTAAGCATGAAGAACGAATAAAAACATAAACCTCTTTGTATCCTGAATAATCATATTCTTGTATTTGGGGGTTTGAGTTTTTTAAAGATTTGTGATGGAAATTCTAAGTCTCGTTAACACAACCCTTGAAGATTTGTCCTGTAAATAAATATATATTAGTAACTCAATAGAAAAAAAAACTTTAATAACTTAGTCGTACAAATTCACAAAATTGAGTAACACATCTGTCTAATAACCTGATAAGTTTCTCAATGTAATAGGCAAACCAGTCAAGTCCCGGTCACCAGTTTTTGAGGTAACATGAATAAATACGGTTTTAGACCCATATACTCCAATACCCCCCCCTCCCCCCACCCCCCGTTATCAAAAAAAAAGTTTGATAGTTTAGACGAATAAAATCGCAAAATTAAGTCATCTATCTATCTAAAAACCCTTTGTATTTTAGTGTCTAACCTTCAGGCCTAGTAAAGTTGTTTAGGACTAGTGGAGTATGTGTAAGCGGACCATATTAGGCTAAGCTCGTCATTAGTTTGTTGGTTGCTTTGCTATTGCCCATTATTGTATTATATATAGACATTATTGCACCTAATTATCATTAAGCAATAGGGTTAATTGCCTCTTAAAAAAAGGTTAATTGCTTAAAAACTAGAGGTGACAATTTGAGACCTATTAGTTAAATTTAAGTTTAGTTGGGTAAATATTTTTAAGAAATGGGTCTAGATGGGTCTCTCTTAAATTTACAGATGAGTCTAGATAGGTCTAACATTTTTCCCTTAATATTATAGATGAATCTAGTTAGGTAAATATTTTTAAGAGATGTCTTTAATATTTATAGATGGGTCTAACCTATATCTTTTAATATTATATATGAGTCTAGCTCGGTCTCTCAACGAGTCTCCCTTAATATTATAGATGGGTCTGTGTCAAGGGATTAGACGGGTCTTGCTGATCAAAAGTGTTTTTATACGTTTTCATGTTTCTATCCATTTTTATACATTTTTATACGTTTTGTGCTTTTTGTACTTTTTTAAAAATTTTCATCACTTTTTTAACGTTTTATACATTTTCGTCCGTTTTCGATTGTTTTCGACCTATTTCGACCGTTTTCGACGGATTTCGATCGATTTTGACGATTTCGACCGATCTCGACCATTTTCGACCGATTTCGAACGTTTTTGACTATTTTCGACCGATTTCCACCATTTTCGACCATTCTTGACCCATTTTCGCCTGTTTCCGAATGTTCGAAAACGGTCAAAATCGGTCGAGATTGGTCGAAATCGGTCAAAAACGGTCGAAAAGGGACGTAAACGGTCGAAAACGCACGAAAACGAAGAAAAACGTACAAAAAAAACTTTTTTTATAAGTTACCAAAACCCATCTAGACCCGGACCCAACCCATCTAGACCCGGCCCATCTAGACCCGACCCATCTAGACTCGAACCCATCTAGACCCAAACCCATCTATACTCATGAACCAAACCCAACCCGACCCACTTATTTTGCCACCCTACTAAAAATGTATCATACTTGCCACTTTTTGTCATTGTGTGTAGAGTACTATTTTTTTTCTATTGTGACACCAAACTTTTGAATTCGTGCTATTGTATGTATTTTGTGACTATCTACCCTCATTTTTTTTAATTTCGAAGGGTAAAATAGTCATTTTACATGCAGAAATAGTCGCAGAATACACATAATAGCACGAATTCAAAATGTTGGTGTTACAATGGAAAACAATAGTACTCTACTCACAACGACAAAAAATGACAAATATGATACATTTTTAAGTAATTAATCCTAAGCAATAATACAAGTTTACGGTATATAGTCGATTTTTTTGGGAACGGTAAGTTAGTAGTAGCTAGTGATTCGAGCTCACAGTGACATCGACATCCAATTGACAGTATGCAAGCCTCGAACCTTCACATTAGGGGATAAACCATACTACATCCAATTAGGCAGTATGCAAGCTTCGAATCTTCGCCTTAGGGGATAAACCCCACTCATGCTTCTATTTATTTCCGCCCCTGAAGGTTCATGGTGAGACTCGAACCTGAGACCTCTCTAAAGATACCTCCACAAGGTTACCTTTGGTGGCCAACTGAGCTAGCCCAGTTGGTTCGGTATATAGTCGATCTATGTTGTCAATATGGTTGCAATGTTAGTGCTCTAAACAAGAGACATACAGAAATTTTGATTTCATTTTTAGGAGAAAATAAAAACCTGGTTTTGAGTACATAGCTACCAACTGCTTTGAATTTGTAAAAATAATCAAACATAAATCGGATTTTGATTTTGACAATAATAAATATATATATATATTTTTTGTGAAAGTGAAGTATTATAAATAATCACAAATTTGTACATAGTCTAGCATACACAAACATAGATATGTATGAAGACCTCACTTCACATTCTATCATACTACTATAACATACAATCTAATTAACAGCAGCTCCACAAGCTAACCTTCTCACAATGCTCATGTTATTTCCAGCTTTTATCTGAGAAAATTCTATAACAATGTATTTCTAATTCTGAGAAAATTTCATGTTCATCATATCTTGTAAATTTCCCCATATCTCATAAGAGTATATGCACCGAAAAAACAAGTGCTCATAGTCATTGCAGTTTCCACAAAAAGTGCATTTCACAACATCATTAGGCTTCCATTGAGGGACCTTATCCTGTGTCAATAATCTCTCTTGGACAGCCATCCAAAGTACAAAGGAGTGCTTTGGTATACATTGAGCATGCAGTTTCACTTCTATCGTTCCACACATTACTCTCAGAAACTTTAACATTCTTCCCTACATTTGTTCTCCAAACTATTTTATCATTACTAGAAGCATTAAGAATTGGAGTCTGAATATTACCTACACAGGGTATTTTTGACAATGAATTATATTCACAGCAATGAATTTTGGAAAAGCACAGAATATCCTTTGATAAAGCCTTAACCATAATAGAAAGATATGTTACCAGGAAAAAAGAAATTATGTGTAAAACCGTGCGTCATCTAGACTTTATCTTCCTAGCAATGAATGATTTGGACTTGTTGATGCTCGGCATTTTTCCGGGAAAAGCCCATCTCAAGAACCTTTCCCAAGTGTAGCACCCTAAGAACATCAATGCTGCCCATATCAGAAGCTTGTCACGCAATCCCCTCGGCAGTGGCACAAGCTGCAACCAGGTGTTCATATCCCTAAACACATCATGTGTGATCATGGTGATAAACACAAGTGCACCCACAAGGGCAAACTTAAATGGCTTATTTTCTGATATACTCTGGTTAAACGGGTGCCCCGTGTAGTTGACTGCAAATGTGGCAACTTGGATCATTATGCGCACCATGTAGCAAACTGTATTCACCATATTACTCTCGAATTCAGAGGCTGGGTCGATGCACTCATCTGGCATGTGTTTCTCAGCTTCTTTAACGGATGAAATCAGAAAGAGCATATGGAGAGCAAACTGACCCAGCAGAGATAAGAAGACGTAGAAGCAGAAGATGTTAGGGTGGGGCCTTTCAGCAGACAGTGTCTGCAGTGGACGGGCGTGGGAGATGAATAGGAAAAAGGCTGCGGTGAAAAGGCCACTTACTGTGGGCTGAACATCTCCTAACTTAACACCATCCAAGTGCATGACACTCATGAGGTAGGCGGTTGCAAGGCAATTAAGTCCAAGAATCCTGAACATTTGTAGGGTTGTCACCAGCGTGCTACGCCCTTGCGGATGATATCAGTGGTTGGGGAGACTGATGCATGTCTTGCACTAAAAGACGAAGCCATTGATGTGTCACCAAGTTTGACTAGGGGAGCTGACCAACCGTCATCTCCTTTGTTAACCTCATCCATCATCTGCTTTAGCTTCTGCATTTGAACCTCTGCTGGTGTCATACTCTCGCCAGTGGTGATGCTGCTGAAATTTGTTTTAGCCTCGGACATTGTTGCTACAGAGGGCTTATCATTAAGTAAAGCTACTCCTACATGTTCCTGAAACCGCATATAATAAGTTCATTAAAATACATTAACAAAAACCTTAATAATCAGGAGCTCAAAGTTTATTCGAGTTCATTAAACACCTGCTTTAAAGCTCCGACATCATTA
>BQNB010041234.1:11249-13749 GCA_026074375.1 Tanacetum coccineum
GCATTGCGAGGAGTCTTCGGAAAGAAAAAGAAATGAAGATGTTGAATGATGATTAGCTTGGTAGAATAATTAGTTTAGGACCTTGTGTGAACTTATGTTTATGTTTAATTAATTCTGTGATGACAACCCGAATTAGTAGGAAGAACTTGAACTTGTTTAGCTTGCTTAGGACTTCTAATCATTATGACATATTAGTATGCTCTTATATTTATGCATACTTGTTTTATATATTTTTTGTTATTACATACATACATGATATACTTGGTTTTATGCATATATATGTTCACATAGGACTTGCTGTAAATTGACCACCAAAACACAACATTTCTCATAATTTTTTTAACAAAAATTAATTTTTTGGTCGTCTGAAAAACACCAGATGGGCGGCCCCCTTAATTCATAAGGGCGGTCCCCTTAAAGATAAGGGGGCCGGCACCTAATTAAGGGGACCGGCCATCTGGTTCACATATTTTACTGTTTCTTTCTTCTTTTTGACTCCCTTTTACCTAGCCTCAGCTATTATTACCCTGATTGCTAGAACAGGTTTTGGAAATTTCTAAACCAATTCAAACTCATTCCATTTTCAAACAAATCTCTTCCAATAAATTCCCTCTAAATGCATATCACCAATTCATCATATTCCTTATCCATTATCAACCACCATAAACCTACATGGCATCCACTAGAGCTTCCATTTCTAAAGCCTCCAAGAGACCAAAAATGACACAGAAACTCCATCACCCAAACTTCAACTTTCATCATCTAGTGCTCCTAATGCACCCTCCAAAACACCATCAACCAAAGATATTTCTTCATCCTTAATTGACTACATACCTAAATCACCAACCTCATCCACATCACCATCACCATCACCAAATGGTTAGTTGAACTTACCAACCTCCCCTCCTCCAAGAGTTCCTCCACCACCTCTAACTAATGAAAATGCATCCATGGACATCACTCTCACTCTTTCACCAATTACCCTACTTGATGTCCAATTTACTCTATCACCTTCACCACCTATCTTTGGTCATCCCATTTCTTAGAACCTTCTTGAGGCAAATGGAGATTCATGTTTGTGTTGCATTCACAATCGTACTCTCATATTTGGATTGAGAGATGAACTCCAATATATGTTCTCCTACATTAAACATATGCTTTCACAACCTCCCTTTCCAAACTCTATTCCTTCACCCGTGAGACATCTACTTAGTTGTACATCGGTACTCAGACACTCCACCACCATCAACCTTACCTAACTAAACATACTCTATGTTTAGTTAACTATTTTCAAATAATTGTCATCCAAACCTTTTGCAAGCAAGTCTTATGGAATTCCTAAAATATTAGGACATTTGTAGTTTAATTTTAATGTATGTTGAACTAATATGCTTCAAGCATATTACTCCTTTTTTTATGCATGTATGATTGTGTTTTATACACAATTTTATTTTTAATGAATGATCTTTGATGTCATGTTATCAAGTATTTCTTTGTTTGCACTTAAAATTTGATGTTTGCATATTATTTTTCCTTTCTTTGCTTCATATGTTAGAAAAATTGGTGTGGTTCTTCTAACTTGTTTTTATAGCAAAGTTATCATAGCTCGATTCCTTGGTGCCCTCGAACGAGGGGGGTACACATCAAGGGGGAGCAGTTATTTTGTCGATTCTACTAACATTCGCCGGCAAGGCCTTTTTGATTCTATAAAAAACAGGGAGAAATGGAAATAAAACTCACTAAATACTTGTTTAAAATTCAACTTTTTCATTTAATGAGTTTAGATTTTTGTAATCATCAAAAAGGGAGAAATTGTTGATAGAAATAATGCCTAAAAATGTTGTTAATATTTTTCGATCTCTCTACGTTTTGGTAATCACAAAATGTAAAAACGATTAATGAAAAATTAAATGTAAACAAGTAATTAGTAGTAAATTTTCATTTTGAAAATTTAAAATTTTCATTTCGAAAATTTAATCACATAAAAGATATGAATAAACAAATGCTTATGTATTTCATGATCAAAGGAATTTTTATTCAACCTCACATTTTTTATAAAAATGTCACAAATATTTTTATATTTTTTTAAAACATTTTTAGATTTAAAAGAAATGTTTTATTCAAATAAATATTTTAAATTCAAATTTTCTACCCAAAAACGGCTAAAAATGTTCCAGAATACACCTCCACCAATGTAAAGACAAACAAATGTATTAGGTCTAAGATGGGCGGCCCCCTTAATTATAACGGGCGGCCCCTTTAATTTTAAGGGGATCGACACCTTAATTAAGGGGACCGACCACGTGTTTTTTTGTCTCAGCTTGCCTATAAATACTGGACTATTCCCCACTGATTTTCTCACCTTTTGCACTATAAACATGGTATTTTAGGTCTATTTACAACGTCATATATTGTATAATAATTTTTTTCGTTTGCATTTACTTTTATTATAATAGTTAAGTTAAATCGCGGTAAGCGATAAATTATCAATTAATGTAAC